>JANJGK010000021.1:4511405-4571405 GCA_039081455.1 Macrobrachium rosenbergii | reverse complement strand
AAAGTTACAATGGAAGAGAACATCTCAAAACATTCAGAACTGTATTTCTAGAAGAGAGAGAGAGAGAGAGAGAGAGAGAGAGAGAGAGAGAGAGAGAGAGAGAGAGAGAGAGAGAGAGAGATTGGTTTTAATCTACCTTCTCCTAGTCATCAATGAAAGAAAGGGCAGAAGTATTTTTAAAAGCAAGCACGGCGGCACCTAATCATCCTGGTAATTAGATACTGTTGCTTGCGAAGAATGAAAGCCCCCGGCAGCCATATACCTTAAATTCTAAAACTGGACAAAAATTTACCCTCTTTTCCGTCTTCTAATTACTTTTCAGCACAAGAAATAAAACTTCAAGAAGTGCATCTCTAACTTTTGCACAAGCGCTTGATATGTGCATGGAAAATAAACGGTGTGATCGATGCATATATTTAGCATTAGTTTGCAGACATTTATCAATGTAGAAAATATTACATTCAGAAGACCACAAGGAACACGAGGTTCTTAATGCCTCATTCACCTGTATGAGTATGTTCTTGCACGTCTGAATACTAGTACCCATAACAAATCATATATTAGCTTTTACTCTGAAGACATAAGCTCATATGCTCTTGGATAAAACTCAGCTAAACAATTACCGACTGATTTTTAAATTCTAAACAACACTCTCAAAACAGAGGGATCACAAATGATTTGACAATTGCATTCATCATCCTGCCCCCTCCGCTGTCATGTAAAAACTTGTAGTCATTCTTTATGTCACCCAACGTCATGCCTCATTAAGAGGAAAGATGAAGTCGTATGTCTATCCGTAGTTATCGACCAGTGAGCTCAGAACTCGACAAGGGCTAATTATTACCAACATGTTAGTCATCTCAGGAAATCCTAATGGAGGACATACGAACATTCTTAGGTATCTTTATATCCCACACTTTCGTTAATGATATTTGCATGCTTCTGAAATTATTCAAACTGGAATGCACTGAAGCATAATACAGTCAACGCCTTCAATACTTTATACATGTAAGAATGCACCACCGATAACAACCAAAATCAAATGCATTTCTATATTTTAGCTGGGGTCAAGGTTGTAAGACTTTGAAGGCAAGTGATATAGCTTGAAAATGAGTTTCAATAACTGCATTTTGCTTATATTTCGTTCTTACGTTTAATTTCCATAAGAAGGAAAAAACTAGTCGTTATCCAGTAATGTGGAGTGGGTGCACAGTGACGTCGAGCCAGAAATAAGTGATTGATCCTGCTCTTCAGATAAAGGAGGCCATGAGTGGGAGGAAAAATTAGAGAAGGGAAAAAGCCCAAGGATTGGAAGCACAGGGAAAGCAGCTCCCCGAACCTAGCATTTTGAGGATTACTGATTATTCCTTTGTGAATGAAGATGTGACCTGACAAGTGTTGCGAGCTGGCTGATGGGAAGAGGTAATTTCCTTCTTTGTCACCGTGGATGGTGGCCAAAAGAGCACTCACCATTCAGATTTTCAACTGTTTAAGAAACGCACACACTTACACACACACACACACACACACACACACACACACACACATATATATATATATATATATATATATATATATATATATATATATATATATATATATATATATATATATGTCTGCATATTTATATATGAAGCTATCTTAAATTCCAGCTCAATGTCTGGCGCAATCTGTACTGTAACACATTAGGGAAAAGACGAATACTCCTGCTGGAAAAATACACCCACCCTACGTCACCCTATTTCAATCGATTCGTCCACGAAGTACGAGTACATTTGTGAGCATTAAGGCCATTAAGCAACTTTGGTTTATTCATCTAATGCCACCCAAGGTCATTAACCATATTGGTTTACTTTTAACGGTGACAGAAGCATACTTTATGTCTGCTTGGTTTCACCTCTTGGTTTTTATTTGATTTATTCTGTTTTTATGGTCCTCGTAATGGCAGAATTACGTAGAAAAATTAGTTTTTTTATATATTTGTCCTCCGAGAAAGTTTACATTTGTGCTGTATTTAGTATAGTCGACGTTTCATGTTCTGAAGTCGTTGCGGTATGAGGAACTTTCGTGTTTATTGTAACTGAATTCACTTAGTGCTGTGAAGATTCAAAGAGAATTCCTACTTGATTTTGTGGTACAACGAGTCGTTTACTAAAGAAAATTTTTAACAGAAAAATGCCTGAATGTCATTGGTTTCGCTCTTCCTCAAAGTTATACAAGCATTTAATACTTCACCTTACAGTTAGATTTATTTTATAATGTAAATCATCAAAGATACCCAAAATGTTGAAAACAACCTTTAATCACACTGTTAATGAAGATTTAGAATGAGAGTTTCTCAGTTTGAGCCCTTATGTGTATTAATTAAGCAGATGAATACAACTCTAACTTATTATACGCTTCTCTACCAGTCCGGTAGACTTATCAATTACGTCTTCCCCTCAATATATAGACAATAATAGCTTTCTTATCTCTTAATCGATTAACCTTACTTCCCTGCGAGCAAAGCAGAGGCTTGGCAATTTCCAAGTCACATATAGCCACCTTAATATAAAATCATATAAATGTACTGGATATCGACACGCAAAATTTAGTAATGTCTCATCAGTTAGGTGAAGGAAATTGGGTTTGTGTAGCTTCTCCCATTTCACACGTAAACTCAAGTTCACAAGCGCAATCTATCATTAAGGGGGATTTTAAAAACTCTATAGCGGTATTTAGTACATTTACCTAAAGATACTGATTCATCATACGGTATTTTCTGTATTTCTACATCTGGGGCTACTTCATTGTAGAAAGGGTAATTTGGGGCTGGTGTGCTTCTAAACAAGAACTTGAAGATGATCATAAACCTACGAGAGCACGCAATTATATATATATATATATATATATATATATATATATATATATATATATATATATATATATATATATATATATATATATATATATATATATAGTATATGTATTATATATCGATGGTATAATGATCATTCTTCTAGAAGGTCGAAGGTTCGCATCTCCTCCAGGGCCGTGAAAATCACTGGCTCTGTATTGTGGCAGTTATCGTCAGTGTACGGGCTGTGGGGCGCTTAAGGGAAGCTACTTTTTCATAAAAAAAAAATATGTATATATATATAGATAATATTTCATCTATCAGGTCCTTGAGTGTACTGCTGATAATTCCATTAATCATACGAAACAGATGGTTGTAAAAATTTACAGTTTCTTCCAGACGGATGCTTGAAAGCGAATAACAATTGGTCGCTAAGAATGACGGCACACCTGACTGCACATCTGTCAACTACATTTAACGTGGTAGCAATGAAAACGAACGCATCATCCTCCGCAGGAGGACCGTCCAAAGATTTGCCACCTAACTATATCGAAACCTCACTGAAAACAAGACGAGGCAGGCAAGCCCAAAGCACAAATTCTAACGGCCAAGAAACAAGAGAGCCGTCTTGTTTAAAAGGATCGTTAGATAAACCTCTGGTGCAAGGTGGACCTGCGCTCGTCTTATGGCGGTTGTGGGGCGTTGGGGACGTTGGTCTGTTCAAAGAGGTGAGTCGATAATTCTAATATAAAAATTATAGTCTGCTGTTTTCTTTGTATCAGAATGAAACGTTTGTTAAGCAATCACTGTTAATGATTAGAATTTGATAGCAGTGATATTACATACAAGTGATGTTTTTGAAAACAATTTGCTTTTGCGATACGAATTTGTGTTAGGTTTTTCAAATCGAAGATTTATTTAGGATGAATTCCGATTGACATGACACGCCTGATTTTTAAACAAAAAGCTGGAAATAGTCACTGATATCTTGCTGAGACAGTATTTGTACTAATGATAAAAGTAATAAAAATAAGGGAAATAAGGAAACTTTATTTCTTTATAGACTTAAATACGCTTTGATAAGAGTTAATAAACTGCATTCTTTTGTCGCTATTGTTAACCATGAGCGCATGATTGATTTGTGTTTCGTAGCAAGTGTTTGTTTCATGAAACTGAATGCCTGCCTCTTTTGCTTGTCATGTCGCCTCCAGAAATAATTTACAAGCCCAAATGATCTCGTAGATCACTGAGGATGTTACAGATTTTGTACTGTCTCTAAATGTGGCACTTCCATATAAAAAGAACCCAGTAGGTGTATTGTAAGCAAGGTTAAAAGGTGTTGGCAGTGTACTTTCCGCCTCTGGCTGCACCAACTTTTTAACCTTTCATTTTATTCCGACTTTCGATTCTTTTCTTTCATCTTTCTGCCCTACCTCTTTAACTATTACTTCTTTCAGTTGCACTTTCCGATCCACATACTTCATCTTTATTGGCCAGACCTATTTATCTTACCGTCTAACACTATAAATCCCTTCACTTTTCACTGTCTTTTGCGCTGAATGGCTGATAGTGACCCCTTGTTTGGCTTTATAGCCTCAATTTCATGATTCATTCATTCATTCATTAGGAAAAAATCTGAAGGTGATCCATCTAATCCTGATGTTTTACTGGTGCTCATAAGCACTGCCATAAATTAGATTTCTCTGCTTTTAATCTGTTATTTTCTCATCCATTATTCCTCTTTGGTGCTGTTTGTTTTGGAAACACTGCAGTGGTGTGGGCAAGCCACAACAATTAAAGGTTGTTACAATGGCGCACTTGACATGTGCCTTGCAACAAACAGCTATGAATTATTAATTATTTGATTTCTTGCTATTTCCTTACAGTCTTCGTTGCGTTCCACGTAGTGAAGAATATAAATCCAAGATGACGATAACTTTCAGGTTAAGTTTATAATCATAACAGTAATAATATCACATGGTTTTCAAAGAGTTTCTTTTCACGTACTCTATTCATATTCCAAGTAGAAAAATGGTACAAGTGCCTACTTATCCTTTCTATCATAAGAAGGCATTGGAAGGTATTTGAATAGAAACTATAATGAAGCAAAATAAGGAGCCAATCAACTAACAGACATAATCAATATACTCTTATTCAACGAAAAGAAAAAATTCCTTTCCTTTCCACGAAATAGCCTTCTGCTGTTTTGTGAAGACTGAAAGGAAAAGTGGAATTCAGTCTCCGACATTCGTCACATGGACAGTAAAAAAAGGACAAATATCATAATTGATCGTATTGAGAATTACAAAAAGACCATGAATCCAGCTTTTCTATTTCTCTGTTCGAATTTACTTGAAAAAACATTTACATACCCATTTATATTGTTATTCATTGCCTGTAAGAACTGCAGTTTTCGATTGTATTAAAAAGTAGGATAAGAAATATCTGTTGGACTAAAAAAAATATGATAAATTTCTTGTAAAGAGCATAAATTTGTTCCTTTACGAAAGCTCTTGACTTTGTGAACGTTTGGTACTTGTAATAACTGACGAATTTTCTTGAAAGTTTTATTACCTGTTTCAATGATCAAGGTCGCCGAATGTTGTTTTTAATCGTGTTGATGGTCGCACGCTCAGCTTTGCTAGCCAGACGAACCTTAGTTTTTATGAAGAAGAATCATAATAAATGCCATCTAATTTTTTGACGGTAATTTTTATTTTTTGAGAAGTGGATCTAACGGTTTGATAGCGTGACCATTATATATTGCGCTCTTGCAGTTATGCAATTATTTCTATCTGTCCTATACATAAATATACTGTATATATATACATATATATGTATATATATACATAAATCAATGTGCAGTAATATTTACAAAAAGTATGAAGTATTATCAATCAGATTATCCTAATGTCCTCTATTGTTTGCAGGTATTCAGTGAGAACAGAAATGTCGGTTCTTGGCTACTCCTCACCGATACAGTCCGCTTAAGAGATCTTAGACAAATCTACTTTCCCGCCGATAACCGGGTAATGTATCGCTATTATTATGAACCAGTCTGCGGATAAGTTAGAGAACTCCTGAGAGCATCTAGAATCTATTGATCTATCTGTAGACTTTTTATCAGTTGTTGTTATTATTAACTGATTCAGCAGCACTCAATTTGTTACGATTTTCTTCGCTCTGATTTAACCCTTTTCTGTGGAACAGAGGTTAAGAGATTTCTTACACTCATGACATCATTGACATTTGTCCGGAGGACGCGGACGCTATCAACATATTTTTTCCCCCTTTAAATACAAAAATGTAAGAATACAAATCTGAAGGACATAAACATTTTGTCCCAGTCAGAGTTACATAATATAAACAGTCATGCTCAGGGACAAAACGTTTATGGCCTTTTATTTCGTATTCTGATGACTTTGTTTTTCTTAGCTTCAACAAAACGCATTATCATTATTATTACTGATGGAAATAAATTCTATGAAATAAATCAAAAGGCAGCGGAATTGTTTAGATCATAATATTTTTCCTCATTTTTCACTTCTCAGTTAATGAAGCTTACAAGTAATAAAAATTGAAATTGGATTTTTCCATCTTCTCATAGGAATACAGAAAAGATATCCCATTAATAGATAAAAAATATTGAAGTGTATCGAAAGAGTTAAAGATAATTTAACTGTACACGTCAGTTGAGACATTAGTCTCATTGGTTTAAATTTATAACCCATTATTGGATTTCATATGATACAGAACACGCTGGTTATCACTGATAACTTGCGTTGATGACTGTAGGAGTTATAGTTGAATTTATATTTGATTGACAGAATCGAATATTCCTTGTTGCTCTGCTAATCGAGGTTATTCCTCGAAAATAAAAGCCTTAGAATTTTTCATCAGCTTACTTGTCAGTTGAAATTTGAATATCCAAGTAACACAAGGACGTCTGGAAGTAATTCGTCCTTTCTTTACAATAACATACACAAACGTAGAAGTGCCAAGAGGAAGTTTGGTGAAAGAAAATAAAGCGAATTCATTGCTAATTAGAAAGCAGCGTTTCTGCAAGATACCTGTAAATCTGCTTCGGTTCTTTACGCTTTCAGTAAAGATTACAGAATTTGGTGTCTGCTGAAACAATTTATACTCGGCGGTGATGTTAATGAAAAAGTAAATGTTGATCCAGATCATATTTTTTATATCAGGTAATAAATTTAATAACGTCTTAATGTATAAAAAAACTTAGGACAGTTGGAAATAACCCTACCAGGTCAAAATATCGAAAGTACTGGAATATGCTGCGAGAAAAACCAATTTCATAATCTCTGTACAAATATTCCGAATGTGTCACTTACTGGAGTACAAAAAATACCTGAGTATTGACGAGGCCTTCCGGACACTGTTGCTGCATTCTCATGTGTATATTTTAACATTCCAAGCTGTGTTTTTAGCAAACACGCTACTGTTGTTTTGTACTTACAAAGAGTTTAATTCCAAGAACGGAAATCCATTTGCTTGTTGCCGTGTTTGCTCACAAAAGAGCTATTACAAAGTCAACAGAGAAAGTGGTTTACTTATTACAGGGGGTTACAGTTACGTGCAGTAGACATTACCAGTATACGCATTAAATATTCATGACAATCTTAATTTGACCATTTTGACAGTAACTATGACGATGATAACCATTATTGCCATGAATATCACTATCGTCAAAAACCAGTGTTAAAAGAAGGAACATAATATATATAATATATTATAAAAATCAGCACCAAAGAATTAAACGATAATTCTTGGATTAATGACTGGAAAATTAAAAAAAAAGAGACTTAAATAAGAAATCGAACGCGAAATCATCGCTTAAAAAAGAAGATAAAACAACCTTTAAGCAAAATTCGTGATTCCGCAAGAACCAAGTATTAATCATGAAACAGAAAATCAAGAATGCATTATCAAATGATTAATTCAAGGAACGAGTCTCAGTTAAATCACAGCATCCACGCGTGATATTTTAATACAGCATCACTGATCCCTGAAGGAACAACCACCAGTGTCAAAAGGAATGAATCTTTCCAACCTGATACAATATTTTAACTCAAGATCTCCAATATAACAAAGCTCCGGAGATCTATGAAACTGAATCAGCTTCTTTCGGACGTGATCTATATTCGTGATTAGAACAAAATCTTGATATCTTTATAATCAAAGCTTGGACAACACATCACTATATATAATTCATATAAATTACTATCTTTTCTGTGACTGTATCTTACTAATACCACCGTCTATCTCTGTTCTTGCACATTAATATACACCGTTCATGCATGCTGTTTTTGATGAGTAAATTTATGGTTTAGGTAAACAGTAATTGCATACAATGATAATGAATTTTATTTATTCAGGTAGTTATGGCAACCTTTACCGGAAACGGAAGTATTATGAACTTAAAGGAAAGCTATCAAGCAGATGTAAATTTACCTCAAATAGCCCAGATGGTCGGGAGATGGTGGACCAAGGATGTCCATCAGCAAAACTGGGGGAATGAAACATATAGCCAGCTGCTGAACAGCTGGTCCCCCGGTCCAATATCCGATTGGCCTCCAAACGCAAACTTCAGAAAGACTCTTTTAAATCACGGTGCTATGGTGATTTCACCAGGTGACCCATCGACGAGGCGTAGGAATCTGACTGGGTTGCACCTTCAGTGCGTTACTATAGAGGTCAGTTTTCTAACGTTCCGGTTCTAGATATCATAAAAAAATATAGTTCCTGGAACGATCATTATTAAGTAATTTCAGAATTATGTGATATTTTGTAATGCCCTCCTTATTAATCTGGTTTTATATTTATGAAGTTCATGGAGAAATAATTGTATTTTCGAACTGCAGAAAGCATGCCAGTTGCAGATAAGAAATTTCCCCTCCAATAAATCTTGAGGGCATTAGCCCAGGTATTAAGAGATGTACTGTATTCAAATTAGCTTCAAATGTATACAATTAATAAAAGGCAGAGCGGTTACCATTATCATTCTGGAGAATTTTTTGTTCTAGAACGTTCTATTGACCTATAGGTTTTAAATAAATAAGAATGTCCATATGTCCGTATAGGTCACATCGCATTAAAATTGAAATAATACGGATTCACACCTCTATTAATATATTTCCCTTCGACAGTCTCACCCTCTAACTACCCTTCATCGGCATAAGAACGGCTGGGTTCGGGTTGATGGAGTGTTCATATCCGTAATGGATGTATTAGCAGAGCATTTTAACTTCACGTATGTTCACTTCAACCTTACCTATCTTAAAATAAAACTCAGTGAATACACGCAAGGCGGAATGAAACAAATTTTGAAGCATAATTGTAAGTTTATCAAGTATGCTACACTAAGTAGTAATGCAAATTAAGCAAGCAGTTTAATTTTTCTTCTTTTCCGATTCGTGGAAAAGTTATAGCTGTCACGAAGTGGGTGATGGTCAGTGGGGTGCCAAGTTAAATGGCGAATGGACTGGGATGGTGCGTGAATTACTGGATGGAGAGGCTGATATAATTGTGGCCCCACTAGACATTACTCTCCTCCGAAGACAAGCCGTCGATTTTCTAGTAGCGTTGACTTCAGGAGGGTAGGTCGCTGTGGTTTATAGTGACAATTTTCATAGACAACTACTTTGGGTTGTTAGGTCCAGCAGTTCCGGTTTCTAAAGTCAAATCGTTTCATTTTAGATTCACTATTAAATGAAAGCCTAGAGTTTTAAACTTGACCATAAGATATAAATAAGGTTACGTGTTAATCAAACTATAGGTTTTGTGTTTTCTTTGTACTACCACCACTACTAATTTCAACTCTTGGTTAGAATGATAAATTCCTTTGACCACAAGAATTCGTTGTCACTCCACTTTGAGCTGGAAGATTAAAAATGTTTACCGTCCTTAGGTACAAAATGGTAATGAGACGACCAAATGCACAAGATCATGTCTGGACAGTATACACGAGACTCTTTTCCGTCGGGATTTGGGCATTGCTGATGATAATGGCGGGAACGATGGTCTTTCTCTTCTATTTCTCAATGAAATGCAAACACAATTATCCTCGTTTTACGATCGTGGAGTCCTTCACAATAATATGTGGATTTGCGTGTGATCAAGGCAAGTATGGAACAAAACTGACGTGGTCTGTCAAAGGGATCCTGAGGTATGAAAAGAAATTACGCTGTAACTTACAATAAGGTCATGTGGCAACCTGCTTACTGAGCAGTGGTAATAATAAAAAATGTGAAATGTTCTACTCTGAAAGTAAAGCAACTGTAGTGCCAAGACCACATAGTTTGCTGTCAGGGGAATAATTATTTACGGATACGCCGTACCCAAGAGTGTGAAAATAAACGGAAGTAGCTGGTTTCTTACTTCGTATTCAAAACTGTATAACAGCCAGTTTTACCCACGTATCCGTTTCCTACAAGATCTACGGGTAATTATATTGTATTTTGAAATCTCAGCTGCGTCTTGAATTTGTTTCATCTGTATCGTTTACAGTATAAAGAAAATGATAATGAAAAACTCAGGGGACATGATTTAGATATAAGAAATTCGAAAAATGACAAGCCTTTTTCAAAAACGACTTTGCAGATAATGAATTACCTTTTTTTTTTATAAGAGCCCTGCAATTGATATTACGCAAATCTTGTAAGAGCATGCTTGTTAAGAAATTCCTTTCTTTTAGTCTCTTGGATAACATTTTCGCCTGTGGAGCTGAAAGACTTATTTATATTATACATTTTAAGCACATCCATAGCGAAGAAATAATTATTAACTAATTTAACTTACCATCCTAAAAATTCACGTATTTAACACTGATTAGATTTATATTAACATTTCTTACGTAACGTTTGACCTCCAAATGAAGCTCGTTGATATTTTATTGTATTTAGTAAGTATTATGATAATCCTTTCCCCCAGGGACCGACCTAGTGTTGCCCTTCACGTCTGGGCGCTTGATGACTTTGGTGATACTGTCATTTTTCAAGCTTATCGGAATCTATTACACAAGCGTCCTTGTCTCTAGTTTGGCCGCTGGGTTGCCAGACCCCAACTTGGTTACTTTAAGAGATGTCCATGAGAAGTCTTCCCTTACGTTTGGACTATCTAAGGGAATGGCTACCATAGAATACTTTAAGGTAAGAATTGAAAGGACTTTCGGAGGAGTGTCAAGTAAAGACTTAAAAAGATATAATAAAAAATGTCGATTCATCTGGACTGATTGATGCTAAATATGGTGTAAGGTGCTCTCCCTTCTGGTAATTTTGCATTATATACAAAACCGACTGCTTCCTGAAAGTTGTGATCCAATTTATCAGGGAAAAGCATCAACGCTTTGAATTACAGTTTGCTTGCAATAACATATAAAAATATAATGTAATGAACTTCGGGCTAAATGCTTTGCTACGTGTTAACGATTTGGCTCTTTTTCTTATAACAGGGATAGCAACGTTAATCTTTCCAATAGTGAAGACCAACTTGTGTATTAAGAGTAATTGAAGACCTCTGTTATCAACATAGCCTTAAATATTGCTGACATTTGTTTTTAGAGGCTAAATTTAAAATTGTAACTTCATATCCCTTGCAAACAATAGTCATGGTAACTGTAATAAATCATGCTCAATCTCGTGTTTTACAGGGGCAGATTGTACTATAGGTCTAATTGAAAAAAATTCATTCTCTTCAGAAACTCTGGTATAATTGTCTCGTCTCTCAAACTACAGGAGTCCTCTGACCCTCTGTACCAAAGTGTGTGGCAATCAATAAAAAAAGACAACTTCGCGGCCCTTTCACCCGACCTTCCTTCAGGAATTGAGAGAGTGAAGAGTGAACCCTATGTCCTGATGGACTGGGAGCTCCGTCTCATGCACAGATACGGAGGCGATTGCGAACTCTTCTTCCTGCCTGCCTCCTACTTTGAGGTTAGATCCTCACTTGCTCTTAGGAAGGGTTCACCCTACGTTTCTCTACTGAACATGGCGTAAGTTGAAAACCATACTTTTCATATTGTTTAGGCTTACAACGTACAGAAATACACACTCACACATGTCATTATGAGATAAACCAAGGTAACTGAAAATCTAGAAAAATCTAGGGGACCCCCTCACAGCTGGCGTCGTCATCATCATCATCGTCACCGTCATCGCTTCCAGCAACTTTTGACGCTAAGGGCCTTAACATGGATGAACTTTTGTATAGTAGTATACAGTACATAAGAAATATAATGAAAAAAAGTCCTAGGTCTAAATGCTATAAACAATTAAAAAACAGAGAGCAATAAAAGTGGTAAATAGCGAGTAAATCTATAAATAAAAGAAAACAAAGAGCAGAATGGAAAAGAAACAAAATGAATTGTATAAAGAAAAAATTATAGCACCCGTAGGCATGCTCTGCAGTACGTGATGAATGTAGTAATTCCCAATGGCATCAGAACGACTAAAGTCTTTATTATGAAAATCATGCGTTACTATAATAAATAACTGAATGGAAGGAATATCTTATCAGTTAATTTTCTATCACGACAAGGTTTCCTCTATTCTATATACCAACAAAACAGACTCAGTACAACATTCATCTTTAGCTAGGATGAATAGTCTGTTGGATATCTTCCAAAACATCTACTTCTCATATCTATACAGATGGCCATTGTTTCATAGATGGTACGTGATCTACAAACCCTCTCCCTTTTCTGAACCCACGCTGTCCTTGAACATCAATCCTTCTGCCATCTGTCTTGTTTTGTCAATATACCTTCCCTAGTGCACTTAGGAAAATTATGCCACTATGATTCTCACAACGGTCGTCCCTGGAACCTTTACATTATTCAGTTAAATCGTTATTCCTGTCACATATTCCTTCAGAACCTTTCCCTCATCCAGACTTAACTTACAAACACTGGTCAGTCACTCATTCCAGGCCTGTAACGAGGGGGGCGTCGGGTGGGGGGTGTTGAACGACCCCCCCCCCCAATTTCTGGAAGTCCATATTTCCTGTGAAAATTCTGGTAACCAAAATCAGTACTTCGAATAACATCTAATTGGGTAGAAGGGTATAGACCGCATGCCCAGTTTTTCTTCTTAATATAACTAAAAATAAAATTTTCAAGCATTTCATCTTGCATATACCTATATATGCAATGACATATATAGAAGAAAAGGTCCAGTTTTGGGAAAAACGACCCCCCCCTCATAAAAGAACTCTGGGTACGGGCCGGCGTTCACAATCACACCACTGTACAGCAACATCTTGCGTGTAATCCTATCGACTCCTGGCGTCTGTCCACTCTTCAGAATTTTAATTTAATCCTTACATCCTCAATAGCCACTTCCACAAGAATCCTAAATCTTATACCAGCCCTTGCCGCTCTTCATTTATTCAGCTCCGCCTCGCTTCTGTCCTCTGCATTTAGCCAGGCTTCAAAATACTGATGACATTGACCTCCGACAGCATTCTCTTCCTGCGGCATCTCCTCATTTACATCTTTTTTCTTGCTCGCCTGTATTCCTCTAGACCTATTACTTGTGTTTTTTCTGTCATTCTTTCCTTAGATATATGTATATAAATATACATACATGTATATATATGTATATATATACATATATAAAGGTATGTATGTATGTATATATATATCGAACAGAGGTCTTTCGAATGAAAGTTCGATCCCGAGCTGAGTCAGAAATTTATTTCTGTTCCAAACATGATTGTGTCTTGATTACTTCTATATATATATATATATACAAAATATGTATATATATATATATATATATATATATATATATATATATATATATATATATATATATATATATATATATATATATATATATATATATGCACGTGACTGTATTTTCCTGTAACATATACAACATATATATATATATATATATATATATATATATATATATATATATATATATATATATATATATATATATATATATATATTTGTGCGTGGGATTAACGCAAATAATGAGCTAAGAAAAGTCAATCGAAACTGTTGTGCAAAACTCCTCCACTAGATGTCGTTCACCAAATAATGGCTTAATATTTCGATATACTCAAAGACGTGTCTTTTTCATTAGAAAAGTATTATTAATCACAAAGGTAGCATTATATAATACAATAGAAATTCAAAAAGAAACTATGTTGAGAAGTACAAAACATTTTGAAAAATTCACTTTTTAAAGCTAAGAAGAAGAATTAGTGAAGGAGCTAAAATTTGACTTGAAAAGTTATGGAGGTTAGTACGGGAGGCTACTGTTAAATGAAAGATCATAATCCATTCACTAAAGCATATTATCCGCTGAATGAAACAGAAGGATGAAAATTGCCACGAAAAAAAAAAAAAAAATAGAATGATCTACATTCAAGCGTTCTTGCATTCAGAGGCTCATACTCATTTCCTTTGTTTTGTTTTGATTTGTCTCTCTTTCTACAATTCGCTTCAGTTACGTATTTCAGGTGTGCACTGTAAAAACAATGGATTACCATTTAACGACAAATATAAAGATTAAACGAAAGTAAATAATAATGGCATAAGCGTATATGTTTATACTCATCAGAGATAATTAGCAGGTTTGAGCCTCAATTACTCAGTGACACCGGTGCGGTCGAAGCTGAGCATTACGGCCCACTGACATGCAATATTTTAATTACTGGCGAGTGAGAACTCTCTCGTGAGTATAATCTATAAAGAAAAAGAGAGCTATTAGTGACAAAAGCCTTCTTTCACCTGTAATCTGAGCACCAGTGTTTGTAACCTTTTCGCCGGCTAATTTTCTAAGGCAACGGCCAGTAAGTTTGGCAGCTAGATGACTTTATATGAACGAGAGACCAGAAGAAAACAAGAAAAAAAGGAAGGCAAGAAGAAAACTGGCTTAGCTCCGAAGAAATGATCAATACACCTAAGGAAAAGACGCAGGAAAATCAATATACAATGCATTGAAAGAAACCAAGATTACTGATTTCCATTTAGGTAATAAAAAGTGAGGTAATCAAAGGCTGAGATGAGGTAATCAAACGGGTGATCCGAGGCCGCCTGGTGTGAAAAGAATTCTCCCTACGAGCTCAATCGATCAGTGACCAACATACTATCTATGGAGGAGGGACGGATAAGTACCCAACCGTCAGTAAGGAAGAGAGTCGGGAGAATGGGTTAGGGCAGAGTCCTTTAGAGCATATGAATGATTGATCACTCATGTCAAGAAGGAAAACAACTGCTGAAGCCTTCGTAACTCTTTAGACAGCATTCTAAGTTGGGGTGAATTAGGTCAATACAAAGCTTTAAAATCTAAAGGGTCCTTAAAAAATGCATAATCTTTAAACGCAGACTTGATCATTTGAAGCCAGTTCTTGCCAAAGCAAAGTTTAAAGAAATCTTAATACCTAAATTTTTTATTATAAAAAAAAGAGCCATAGGACTGGATAAATCAGACGACAGAAAACAGATGCAATTATTTGTCTTGGAGGCATAGTGGGCACCAAAGATACAGGATCTCCGTTTAGATGTAATGGATATAATAGGTTAAATTTTGCAAGTGTAACCAATTTAATGAAGGTAGAACCTGGTGTAATTCTGATTTGTGTAGGCATATTCATGGCGTACTAAGATTATACCAGTGAAGAGTTCACCTACCATATGTATGTTTGGTATTTTATTGTGGACAATATATGTATATATATATACAGTATATATATATATATATATATATATATATATATATATATATATATATATATATATATATATATATATATACATATATAATAGGAAAAATCTACGTTTTGCTCTTAAAGATTTTTGTAGTTAAAACAATGCACTTTTGTATAAATTTATCTTGTTTATATAATGTATTGTATATTTTGTCAATAAACTAACTAACCAACTATGAGTACTCGCAGACCAGCATTAATTAGATGAAGAACGGGTTATCAGAATCTGAATGTGAGGAATATACTGTAAGAGAGATGGACATTAGCAGTCAAAGGGGTGACACACATGATATTTCTTAAGTTTACCTAATGCCATTAAATCACAACCATTCCTGATACTTTACCTATCACCTTCATAAATCAAACTCTCATGTCTTGACTACTTTCACAGCCAAATCTACACCCCATGGTTTCCGGCTTGGACTTTTGTCAATCCTTTAATTTCGCTTTAAGCTAAAGATTATAATATGTGCCTCCAGGACTTATCTTCTCACCATTACGTGCATCAGCTTATTCTTCCACCTGCTCTTTACCTACATAATCTAGTAAACTCTGTTCCTCCTCTCTCTCTCTCTCTCTCTCTCTCTCTCTCTCTCTCTCTCTCTCTCTCTCTCTCTCTCTCTCTCTCTCTCTCTCTCTTCTCTATTTATATATACATACATATATTAAATATATATATATATCTATATACACACACACACATATATATATATATATATATATATATATATACATATATATATGGAGTTATGATAAAGAGAAATATTCCAGAAACAAATTACTTGGATTCATTTTTGCACAGACACATCTGAGAGTGCTTACACCCATAAATAACGAAAGAGTATGGAGAGTATCTTCCATTTATTACCATCCAAATGGTGCTTAATGATAACCTTCGAGGCTTAATTCGATCATGCAATATACTGGCGCAATGAATTTTTAATGCGACAGATCGTGAAAGGCTCTCTCTCTCTCTCTCTCTCTCTCTCTCTCTCTCTCTCTCTCTCTCTCTCTCTCTCTCTCTCTCTCTATATATATATATATATATATATATATATATATATACATACGAGACATATATATATATATATATATATATATATATATATATATATATATATATATATATATATAATAAGAGCAAACACGCACATACACACACAACACACACACACGCAGACACGCACATATATGTAAACTAGTGCGTATATACTGTACATAATATATACGCACTAGTATACTCGTATATGTATACAGTATATATGTATAGGCATATTTATATGAATAAAAAAAAAATATATATATATACATAGGCAATTTATCTGAATAAATAAATCTGTATATATATGTATGTATATATGTATGTATGTATGTATGTATGTATAATAAATTTAACTCCCAGTTCTTCCGTCAGAATTCTCGACATGCGAGCTGGGGGGCTGCTGGATCGTTGGTGGCAAGAAAAGAAGAGATCCTGGGAGCAAAATTGTCAGCTTGAAATTAAACCCGTTGAATTTAAGACCGTCACAACTTTAATCATAATTCTGAGCAGCGCCGTCGTCGTTTCTATGCTTATTCTGCTCTTGGAACTGTGCTGCGTGAATTGCAAGCGAGTTTGAATACTGTAATATATATTTTTCTGGTTTTTGTTAAGTACTGAGAAATTTCCGTTACTTAAATCCCTTTTGTATTTACCTTCTCTTTCTCTCTCTCTCTCTCTCTCTCTCTCTCTCTCTCTCTCTCTCTCTCTCTCTCTCTCTCTCTCTCTTTAAAAGGATACG
Organism: Macrobrachium rosenbergii; assembly: GCA_039081455.1. Classification (NCBI taxonomy): domain Eukaryota; kingdom Metazoa; phylum Arthropoda; class Malacostraca; order Decapoda; family Palaemonidae; genus Macrobrachium; species Macrobrachium rosenbergii. The sequence continues at coordinate 4,554,047 of JANJGK010000021.1, read as the reverse complement.
TTAAAACCGTACACAACGGTAATGACTAAATTATTCGGTCAAATGTACATTGCATTCGAAATAACATTAAGATCTTGGAAAAAATAACCTTTCTAATTATAATTGTTACACAGTTCACTAACGCAAAGCTAAAGAGATTGAGAAAGAATGAGAAAGAATGTTAGAAATTTTTCTACAAGGAGAATTAATTCTGTAAAGTATATTCTGATGTTCGCGTTAGAATAATATTGTTCTGTGTCAAACATTAGATAAGAATATTCATTTACTGTGATATGTCGTAGTAAAGCAACAACCTCGTTTCGGGTTCCATTAGCAAGTTTTGTATTTTATATCAAGTCATATAAAAGTAATGTTTTAAAAGTTAACAGCCGCGTGCTTCTTTTGATCTACGAACTTAAGAAAAAGGCGAAGTGATAATATATCGTAATATCGTTGCTTGCGAATTACTGTTATCTCTGGCCACTCTTAGTCAATGTAGATTTTATTGGCCTCTGTAATTCTGACAAATGTCGGCAGTTTTGGAGTTTGCATCGTTCAGTCATTTGATACTTAAAACAAGAGTCTTTGCCCAAATATTATATAAACAAGCCAGAAAATTTTCTTTGGAATGTAAATACAAATTCTGCCGAAGGGATATGTTCATATAACTTCTGAACTCTGAAGATGAACAAATACAGTAACTTTTATGAATCTCTTATTCTATCGTCATTCACTTCTCCCGATGCGTTAATTGAGTCAGAAATAGTAAACGAACAAATAAAATTTTATAGGAAAAATCTGGCTCTTGAAAAGAAGCAGAGCAACTAATGCTCTTGCTGAAGTTCATAACAATAATTTCAATACCGCCAATAGGGATCAGTCTAAACCAATGTGATCTTCATGCACAACTGTTCAAAATCACTATCAGGGCCAAGATTAAACAGATTCCTTACTACTGGCTACTGTTAATAGTAGTTCCCTTTTTACTAGGCAAACTTTTGCAAAATGTTCTGCTCTAAGTGTTCAGATCAGAATAAACTTAAATTCTATAAGTCGAACCTACCTTGCATTAGCAGGTGGCAATCTTGTTTAAAACTGTGAGAACAAAATACATTTGAGATGATTTTTATCAGTAATATCCTTTAATTCATGACCACCTTAATTAAGCCACGGCCAGACATACTCTGTATCTTCAAGGAACAAGGGAAACGAAGACCTCCAATCTCACAAATTTATTCGTTAAATACTCAATTGTCATCAACCCGTTATACGAGTATATTGCCTAGTTTTTCTTGGGTATGTTTTCTATTTACTGTTATATAGTATCACCCTTTTCTTCAACTCGGTGAGTTTGTTTTAGTGTGCCCATGACCTGTTACTTTTGTGTGTGTTTTTTTTTTAGAATTTTTAACCAAATTTTGTAATACTGTGATTCTATCTGTTATGTAAATTATATTTTTAACCTTGATGATGGACAAGTGTCATGAAACGTCGGTGAATGAAACTGTGAAATTGGAAGTCTTCGTTTCCCTTGTTCCTTGAAGATATATATATATATATATATATATATATATATATATATATATATATATATATATATATATATATGTATATATATATATATATATATATATATATATATATATATATATATATATATATATATATATAAGCATTAAGCCACAAATGTCCTTTAATATCCAACTCGCTGTACCTCGGAAATAATATATTTTCATATATGTTACCCGAAGGGGGATTTTTCAGTCGGCAATAAGTTCATCGTCTCGTGGGCTCGAACCACGGTAGAACAAGGCTGTTCTAGAGTGTGCAGAATATCTTGCAGAATGGATTTCTGCCTTCTTTTACAATCTTGGGTCCAATTCAAGTGATCAAGGCTGCACTCCCCCTGATGTTGCATGTCTTCTAAGATCAATTAACTTTGACAATTGGTGTAATACTCCTGGTAGGGGTTCCTCTGCTTCCTGGAACTGATGACTCTTTTGAACGCTCCCTTGTTCTTCTTGCAGCAAAACCTTCATGGATGTCTGTGGAGATTATCTTTCTGACCGTTTTAGACTCCAGGTTAACTCATTATCAGCACTGATTACTATATAAGAATTAAACTACTTTCTAGCAATCATTCTTCTCTTTATCTTCAAGTGTTAGGAATGTTACTATGATGCAATGGCTACTTCAGGGTCGACTAGGAACTTTGAATATCACTCGACATTGCACTTAAAAATCTCTTCGCAAACTTTAATACTGAATTATAAGAATCATATAGTAACAGCAAGAATCAACAATGAAGCATAAAATCATACACAAATGATACATAAAATGATGAAAATAAATAAAATATTACTCACTCAGCTGTGAGTACAATTCAGATTACGAGCTTAAACACAATATCACATGTGAGATAAAGAAAATAAATTAAACATGCAAACAATGTAAGAATGGAAAAGTTAAAAGTAAGAATGGAAGAACTTATTTCATGGTATTGCAGAATGACTGAATGAAGTCCTCAAAGTCTCCCGTAGGAATTAACTTCGTTGCAGACAAATGAAATTAAAAAGAAGGGGTGAAACTTAAAGATGATATATTAGTCTCTCTCTCTCTCTCTCTCTCTCTCTCTCTCTCTCTCTCTCTCTCTCTCTCTCTCTCTCTCTCTCTCTCTCTCTAATGGAGGACAAGACAAAACTACTATACATTTGAGCGGTGTGCAGCACACAGTTACAGTGATTTTTCGATAAAAGAGTAAAATGGAAGGTCTTATATTAAAAACTATAGTATCATCGACAGTTATGGTAAGAAAAGAAAACTTCACATTACCATTTAGAAAAATTTAAAAAATCTAAATGGCAGACTTAAGTGCAAATATGTTACTATGCACTTTCAGGTCAAAATCTCACTTGCAATAATTAAATGCAATTTCCTTTCACGAATACCATGGACTACTCAATTTGAATCTATTCTGTGTCCAGAGATTTTACGTTACTCAAGCATGTAATTATTCGCCACAGGCACTACCCTTAATGTAGAAAGTTACATAAAATCATCTGCTTAGAAATACAGCAATGGAGCTGACTTAAACTTCAGCATTTAACACCTTCAGTGACGGGTGGGTGTCCAAACTGAAATGGTTCTCTAATGTTTTCACTGATACAATAATTTCAGCAACAACAAGAATAACTCTCTTTAACAATATAAAAATACAGCACTCTAGAAGTCTGAATTACACTCAGGGAACTTTTTCTCAATACAGTATTTCTGAATTTTAACCTACGTTCAAGAACTTCATTCTAATTGTGGATTGCTTAGAAATATTTTACAGGGCAAATGAAACTGACATAAAGTTGAAAGTCCAGACTCGATAATGCTGAAATTCGGGGCATGGAAAGTAAATAAGCTTCATAATTTATCTTACTGAAATTATGTTCTGTAGGATTATATTTTACTAAGATTTCAAACACCATGCAAAGAAAAAAATTAAAAGTAACTCATTAACCTCCAGAGTATGAAATGAAGTTGTATGAATAAAGCAAAATGTTTATATAACCAATCCTTATCTCAGTCCAATGAAATATTCTTGAACAGTCATCAGGAACCTAGGTTTGCACAGAAGTTTTGACAGCAAGTTCAGTCTTTTTTCCTGACAACAAACCTATACGTGAGAGAGTATTAGTGTATAAGATTTTTACGCGTGTCATTTATAAAATACATTGGTAATTTTGAAAAATGGAAACAATTTAACAAATGAATGAAAAATTTATATCAGTGGACAGATCAAACAATCAGAATATTTTTTATTACAATTTCGAAGGACGCCAATATTTTATGTCGTGAGGTGAGGTAAGTGCTACTTAGATTATATAATTTTCGAATGATAAATTATTTGGAGCACAAATTCACTTATTGAAGAGTGAAACGAATACTTTGATACTAGGTTGATGGAGCACGATAAAACGTGAAAGCGATGTTAAATAAGATTTTGAAAATAAAATCTGAGGACAGAACTACAAACCGGCAACTCTGTTGCTTATAATAATCTAAAAAAAAAAAATGCAACAGAATCAGCTCTCAAAACTTTAAAAGCTCTGGCTGCCCAACATGATATCAAAAAAGATAATTATCTTACACTAAATTAGTTTTGGAGCAGAGCTTTCAGATCACGTCTTCAGGACACGTCGTGAACATAGGCGACACATGAAGCTTGCCTCTTGTTATTGCTTCTCAAAAAATAAAAGAAAAAATTCTCAACCTCTTCATGCAGGGTGATGTTACGCAAGCAGTTTATAAATGGAAGAATGGGCCATCGCTAACCATCAGAAAAAAAAAGAGTAAATTACCCGAACGTCCACCATGGTACTTTGTGCAGTCTTCAACTCATGAGTGTGAGGAGTACCAATTAAAAGACTATGATATCAACTGAAGCGGTACAGTAGTTACTTAATATTCTTCTCACTCACTCCTGCAACAATTGGCTAGCTTATCTAAAGCAGTTCAAAGCAACCCAATAAATAAGTGAGAATAACTTTACTCCCCCTGCAGTTGCGACCTAATTTACTGAGCTACACTATATGAACAACGCAAGACATTAATAGATCTAGCACCTTATCGCTCCAAGAAACGGCCACTTAACCTAAGCTTCACGTCAATTCTCGAAGACTTAAAGACGTCATCCAGGATTCGTATTCCGGGAGCCAAGAATGGAGAAGTCCAAGAATTCTATCTGTTTTTCTGTACAGTGGACAAGGTATAAATCGCCCACACAATAACTTTCGCGCCAAATGCGTTCTTTGTCTGTATTCTTTTTTCCTTGAAAGAACACAGACATATGTCAGCAACAATTATACTCAAATGATAAAAACAATCGGCTTATATTATTTAAAAAATGTTTTCTCATCGGGTATACACGACATCAAGATTCAAACGACAAGAACAAACCTTAGCATTAAGGATGTATCAACAGAACACGGTCTTGTATACTGTATAGTCTCTTGTGTCAGCAGACTTCCCGATGTGTCAGCAGATTTCTTGATGCGTCAGCATCATTTAATTGATGGGACACTGAGATTGCTGTCTTGCACAGGAGCGGAGACAGAGACTCAGAGTCATCCTCGTCAAGCAAGCTTTTTATCAGATGCCTAACTGACAGCCGGTGGTGATAGGATGCCATAAAAAATATACATAGCATACATCAGCATAAGGTGAGGGCAAAGCAAAGTCTAGCCCTGGTTTATTTGAATATATCTGAGGTCGAGATTTGCATGAAACAAGGACAGTCTACGGGAAATATGGAGATCGAGATGAAAGTAAAAGTGAAGGTGGTTTTTTATCTATGATAATGATTTAGGGCAGACATGCTAGGAAAGGTAACCAAGTTAGGTAAGAATGAGAAAGTCTGCATTGTTTATGTGCATGTTAGATGCTGAGTGTGTGCTTGTGTTTAATTATTCACAGATATTAGTCATCATGGTTATACGTGTAGAAGAACTGTGGCTAGAATACATCTAGATGGTACCCTGGAAATACCCGGAGGTAAGGGGTAGCTTAAGAAATATCTTTGGTCTAATTACTTACGTATACCGACGACCAAATTATTGAAATCCAAAGAAGTCCGAATAAAGATGTTTCAAATAGAGGAAAATTGGGTAAAAATATCCTAAATCCTAGAGAGAGGGAGAGAAGTGGGGGGCGGGGGAAGACTTTGCCGGCAGCTGTAACAGTGTCTCCATAAGTGAACAGTAAAACAATTACCTGCAGGGGAAGTTAATCATTTTCCCAAATAGTACTCAAAGAGAGTGAATGGATCCAGAAAAAAATGAAGGTGTCACAGATAGATAGATAAAATGAAAGAAAGAGGTGCATCTTTCACGCTATAGTATAATAGCACTCAGCGCAGGAAGAGTAGCGGGATTAAAGAAAATGAATAGAGTCTAGGAAAAAGGAGAAAATATAATTATAAAGAATAAATAAAAAACGAAAGGAACAAATGAAAATGTAATTATGAATTCTGATAGAATTGTGCCGTTGGAAATGACAAATTAGCCGTCGAAAATGAATGGCAAGAAATTTAAATAATTTTAGACCAGTACAATAAATGCATATAAATTTTCTCAAAAGTGGTATTATAGAAACCGAGAGATTTTAGTGAGCCACTACACTTCGCCCAATACACACACACACACACACACACACACAATCCCTCTTCCCGGCGGGGAAATGAGAAAAGGTGCTGCAGAGGCAGTGTTTATATAGGGTCAAAAAATGTCGAGTTTGAACCGGTTGAAGGCGTTCCAACCTCTACACAAATTCCCAGGTCAGTCCAGTGATCAAAGGTCCAGAGACTGTCAAGAATAGATTACTAAGCTGTATATTATTAGCAACTAGTTAATAACTATAACTTTTAACTATCAAGTTTTTTTTTTTTTGCCATGGACAACGCACATTTTGCTGTAAGAAAAGTGGCTGGACCATTACTTGCTCAGTTATTCGTTCAGGCTTTCTTCTAGTTTCGAAAATTTGTTTTCTCTTAAAGTCAAATTTGATAAAAAAAAAAAAGACGCTGGGTTTTAATACAGCTGCAAAAACTTACTTTTGCTGTGATGCGAATCATCATAAAATAAACTTAGAACTTCAGTTCTCTGCGCAAATAAATAAATAATAGATAAAGGAATAATTCCTTGCTAGGAAGATAATCTCCCTAATCACATTCTTCTTCTCTTTGTTATTGGGAAGGCCCCCAGAACATTGGAACTGAAGTCAGCTGTTGTCGATAGGATGATTACCCCATCCGATTGTGGACGGAACTTAAATTATTCTAAACTGCCCTGCCGACAGAAGGCTCTAAGTTTGCGCAGGTCTTGGATAGACTTGCACCCTTTAATTAGTACGCCACATAATTCACTCTATCAGCCTTAGCAATCTCTGCAATCCCTCCTTACTAAAGGCGGAAAAACCAAAAGGGATGTGATAACCATCGAGGGGTCAGACGGTAGCATTCCTAACAAATTGCTTATCTATGGGAGATATTGCCGTCTTTTTCTCTCCCATTTCATTTTTTCTGACTTTTTCTTTTTTTTTTACCTTCTGTTAATTAATTATTAACAATAATCCTCTTATCCATCAGTATTTTAATTACCGCAACTTGATGACTAAATAAACGTTAAATCACTTGTTTGCAAGTGTTTGTGATTAAAGCTAACTAATAGTAGATTAAATTATTGATCTCAAAAAATTTAACCCAAAAGATTATAACATAAAGAAGACAACAGTCTTAATCTGTTTCTCAGGGGCTTAAATGTTTCGAAATTACTGTTAGAGCCCTGGAGACAATAAAGATAATATAATTATTATTATACTCTCGAACTTGACCTTAATTGGCGAGTTGTTGCTATCAGAAGTAAGGAACAGCCAACGTAAACTTCCCTCCATTTGTCTTGGTGTAAAATTATAATAATGAGTGCTCAGTACACAAGCTACAGTACCTGAATCATGCAACTGGGATGTGTAAGTAGTATGTCCTCACCGACGAAGAATAATGTCTTCAAAGTCATATTTCACTCAAGGAATGACGGTACCCCACTTATATTTTCAGAGACAAATCACACATAGAAATAGAAGTTTTGTAGCATATGGATTAAATTCTGATTAGGGTCACAATTCAACATACAAGACGTATTTTTATTCCTCCATAGAAGAGTTTATTAGGCAGCTAGTTGAGGCTTATTTTCTAGTTTATTCGATATCACCGAAGGGTCTCATTTCATTGCTGGTCTTCACTTGAGTAATATGCAACTTTAGGTACTTTGTATTCTTATTGATTTCAGATGGTACGAGTAGAAAAAGCACTGATCCTGATCAGACATGGATAAGTCATGGGCATCTAGAAGAAAATAAAGGTATGGAATGTACCCATGAAAACACAATTCTTATTTAAGCAAGGTTTTGCCTTGGTATAGAATATTTATACGGTTTATTTCATGTACTGAGCAACAGAGTTTGCATGTGTTGGCATGTAAAAGAGAGAGAGAGAGAGAGAGAGAGAGAGAGAGAGAGAGAGAGAGAGAGAGAGAGAGAGAGAGAGAGAGAGAGAGAATATCAAATAATCCAGCAGAGAATTTTTAAGCATCATCTACCAAACGCAATCAACGAGCTTTGAAAGGCGGATGTCAGGAAAATGATCTGTCATTAATTAACTTGTAAAACGGATAATTAACTCTTTTGAATAGATGAAACATCTCATTTGATATTGGACGTCGGCTATCTGGACCTGGATTATCACGGTGGATTTCTGAAATGTTCAAAACTATGATAAATATCGTGGACATTCATTTTACTGTAAGACGTTTACCCGGATATTTTGTATGATGTCTTCGCTTCTAATCTATCCATCTATCTATCTATATATATATTGTATTTTATGTAAATATATAAATAAATATTTATATATATAAAAGTATATATACACACATAAAATACACACACACATACACACACACATAATATATATATATTGTGTGCGTGTGTGTATGTATGTGTGTAAGTCTCATCTAAATTCCTTTGTTTTTGGGGGAATGGCGTCAGCTGATGATACCGTTACGGTTCACAGCAAGTATCTGTTGAATGAAATTCATAGCCCTTAGCCTTGCCCACGGGTATTTAAAGAACTTATGAGGAACTGATGTGCCGACAGCGTTTTGCGTTTCTCTGTGGTAAGCATTTCTGACCAGATCAACCGCTGCTTAATTTCGCTGATCAAACGACCAGAGGTACAGTGAGCGTGGGTAAGTAGGCAGCGTGGGTCGAGAGAAATATGTCTGTAAAACTAGGAAGTTACTCTCTCCATACGCATGGGAAAACAGCAAGAAGGCACAGGCATGGGGAATGCAACCCCATACTTTGTAGAAAGTGTATGCAACCTCTTCCAAGTAGAGAAGACTTCAGAACCATTTTTTCACAAGCAATATACGGGGTATATATATATATATATATATATATATATATATATATATATATATATATATTTATATATATATATATATATATATATATATATATATATATATATATATATATATATATATATATATATATATATATATATATATATATATGTGTGTGTGTGTGTGTGTGTGTGTGTGTGTGTGTGTGTGTGTGTGTGTGTAATTGTAATAGCCAAAATGCCCTCTGAACTTTCTCGAATTCTTCGCTCTTTTTTTGGATACGCTTGTCACTACAAAGCCTTAAGTGACAAGCGTATCCAAAAAAGCGCGAAGAATTCGAGAAAGTTAAAAGTTAAGAGGGCATTGTGGCTATTACAATAACATATGTATCTGGTAAAAAGTGACCAGTAGATTCTACGTATATAAATATATATATATATATATATATATATATATATATATATATATATATATATATATATATATATATATAGATATATATATAATGTGTGTGTGTGTGTGTGTGTGTGTGTGTAGAAAGAGAATAAGATGCCAAAAATCTTTTGATACCACCTAAAACCTCAATATATAACTGCAGGGTACTAAAGCAACGCATAATTCCCATAATTTCTCCCAATTATAACAGAATGCACATTATTACATACAAATTCCTTGTGAGTATTTTTAGTTCTGTGGGTAGCTAATATTGTAGCTAATGTCATATGGGCAATATATCCAGAAAAAAAGGACAAATCGTAATCCTTACGGTTTTATAAGAATCCCGGCTTTATCATCACAACACCAAAATTCGGTGATTATGTCTCGCGTCCAATTAACCTTCTCACAAAGATAAGTGACAATTAGGATTAGATATTATTCTGTTACGAACTTGTCGGCGCGGGCTACGCGCGATGGAACTCGGCGCTGCTGTCTCCTCTACCCTCCCGATCACATACCTACCCCGCCCCCACCCGGGATCGACAAACAGGTTTGCAGAAGGAGGGTGGATGTCTCCTCTACCCTCCCGGTACCCTGCCTACCCCCCCCCCGGCCCGGACAAACCGGTTTGCAGGGGGTGGGTGGCTGTGTCATGTCTCCCCACCTGTCATCCGGGGGAGGGCAAACAAAATCAGATCCACTTGGATATTTTATTATTATAGATGAAAATGTCGATTCGTTCTGAGCTACTGCCAAAATTCAATGGGCTTCCCTTTTACCTATCGCCTTCATTCCTTGAGAACCATATGAAAATTTTTTAGCGGATCTTGTTCCTTTCGCAAAAACTGGACGACAACGAATAGCTAATGGATCTGTTTGTATATCTATAACCATCAATAAAAATAATCACAGATATCGATGAATGAATATGGATCTGGAGCCAAACCGAAATACGTAGGATGATTCTTGAGACAGAAATTCCTTGAATATTTGAAGAACTTTGCATATATGATAAGCTCCAAATCAACAACTATCATAATCTTTGTTGGTTATATAGGGTAGAATATAAAAGATAATCTTGTTTAAATGACGTGAGAACTGGGTAGCATTAGTCGTTCTCAGTCAATTTTCCATTATGCTTATTCATTTCCTCTTAATTTTCTTCTTCATCTCAGTTTTATCATATTTTTCTCTCTCATATTTTGTACAAAATGTAAACCCTTCTGATCTCATAAGTCCTCGGTAACGGCATTTCCGATTCATGGAGCTGTTTGTTACAAGGTGGTCCGGTCACGTATATCTCACGCTTTCTCAGTTCATAATTAACGTGTCAATCATGAGCCCCTTGCTAAGGCTTTATCTCAAAGAAGAATCAATTTTGCTTCTATTGTAACGCCACTTGCAAACAGCAACCGACGTAAAGGCCGTCTCGTGTTTGGTTTCTTTTCGTCCATTAATACATTCGTGGAAAGATAAGGCCAGCCCATTAAAAGCGACATGGACTTCCATATTGTTTGTTTATTTTGCTTTCGTGCTTAATGACTGCAGTTTTGATTTATCAGAAGTCTCACACGAAAAGAATATAATAAGAAAAATAGTTAGGCAAAATTCTGTTATAATGATGTACGAGAATTTGTGTGTAAACACAAGCACACAAATATATATATGTATGTATATATATATATATATATATATATATATATATATATATGTATATATATATATATATATATATATATATATATATATATATATATATATATATATATATATATATATATATATATATAGTACACACACACATATATATACATATATATATCTCGATTACATTACACATTAACGTTAACTAGGCTTATCTGTTTGGATACAGTTAGTTTTCTAGAAAAATTCATTCTTAATTATTCCGTTCATTCTCAGACACAGGGCCTGTCTTCGGCCTGAAACCTTTCTATCTAATGTAATGAACATTCATTTTCCTAAAACCATTTGACATTGAATGAGTCAATAAACTTACTAAAAATTTTTTCCGTAACACCATCAAGAAATATAGAAAAATCGTCGATCAGAGATGCTCAAAAGTGCTAGAGTTAAAACTCCTTTGTTCCCACAAATATGATGTTATCGGAAGCTTTTCATACAAACTAAATTATATATTTGATAAAAAAAAAAAAATGCAACACGCAGTTAATATTTCCATCAAGGGACACGTCCTCCAAATGTTAACCTTGAATTCAAAGAAGGAAACATGACGAAGGCTACCTTTCCGAGCGAGGCTGGAGTTTGCCCCAGGAGGTAACCAAATCTAATGGTTTAAACGGTTCTGTTCGGAGGGATAGAGATTAAGTGCCACTGTCACATACAAACATACGTACATACATACTTACATACGCAGGAGTGTCTGAATCATCCCATCTAAATAATGACGAATTAATTGAATGCTCTGGACAATAGTTAAGCGGAATAGAATTGCCTGGTAACGTAACGAATTAAGACTTCACTGCAGTGTCATGAAAGGTGCGGGGAAGATATGATTTGGGCTCTTACGGAGAAAGATTATTCAGGCGTAGACGAAATATTGTAACTTACGACAGAGGATGAAATATTGTAACTTATGGAAGAGGTAAAAATATTATAACTTATGGAAGAGGACGAAATATTATAACTTATGAAAGAGGACGGAATATTGTAACTTGTGAAAGAGGACAAAATATTGTAACTTATGAAAGAGGACAAAATATTGTAACTTATGAAAGAGGACGAAATATTGTAACTTATGAAAGAGGACGAAATATTGTAACTTATGAAAGAGGACGAAATATTGTAACAGGGTAAAACTGTTGAAGATTTATAATGCAAACATCATGAAGCAGTTGCTGAATACTAACGACCCGAAAGAAATAGAGTGGAAAGTGAAAGTAGGTATTAGGGTAAACTTAATTAGACGGATTGCTGAAGGCACTAAAGAGAATGCAAATTATACGGAAAAAGGGAAGGGCTTTTGAGATAGAATTATCAGTGAGTGATTGTTTTGTGATCACATGCTTTGGATGCTTTCCTCCAAAACTGTCAGACTTCCGGAAGAAACATAGTTTAAATGAGAAAACGTCAGAAGAGAAGCATATAAAATTTGCTTAATTCATATGTATAGGTACACAGGAACATCTTGTTGAGAAAATCGGTCAAAGGTATAACCGGTTAACCAACTAAGCATGGAAGGATTTCTGAAGATTAAACAACGCAGGGAAAACTATGAGGCTAAATACTGAAAGGGCAGTAGCGTGGAGTGTGTAAAAGTCTGTCAGTCAGTCATCTTATTTATCATTACAGATATAAAACTTGCGGCTGGACATGAAGGGGGTGCAACTGTTTTATGCTAATGCACTTTAAACAGTAGGGCGCGGTACTTCATAATTGTTAAATTTGAGTTTTTGTTAAGTAAAATGCCAGGTAAGGAAAATAAAAATGTACAGAACTCAGTTTTCTAAAATATGGAATGTTGTTTCAATCTGGAATGCTTGATGAATGTAAAATGTATTTCGTAGTGGTAAATGGCGAATAACAACACTGAAAAATTTAAGAACTAGGTGAAAGATGTTACAGCTGTCTGAAAGAAGAGCAAGGTTACACTGTTAAGAATTACTGTGATCAGATGAGAAAAGATTAAGTATACTTTTCGAAATATTGACTCAGGAATTCATTGAATGTAAACTAATCATAAGGCGAAGTCGAGAGCAGAAACTACGATAACGTAGCAGAAGCTTTGAATATGTTATGAAGCAGAAGAATGTTAAGCATGCCAAATGAAAAAATACTATTCCTGGCCTGAGATGAAGTGTTGGTGTTGAATATGCAAAACAAGTCTGACGGTCACCGATACGGAACGTCAGAAAAAATACAAATTATAAGGGCTGAAAGAGGGAGATACTTAGGAAACCTCTCTGTTAGGTAATGCAGTCAGAAAAAAAAAATGTTCGGCTCGGTTACTTGTATGTAACATATGCATAGACGGAAAAAATGAATTAAGGACAAGCACAATATGAATAGTAAAATCCAGATATTACTAGACTGACAAGCCGACAGGTGTACCTAAGAATTTAATTAGTCTAATATAAGGATACAGGTGAATGTAGTCTTGCATGATGCCAAGTACATAATTTACAGCTCACGTCAACCGAATCGCAATGGGTTTTAAAGAATGTGGTCGTTTAGCAGGTGAGGTGCGGATGCTTGCGATATATAAATGAGTACATGCATATAAAAACGCGCATGGACACACACACACACACATATATATATATATATATATATATTCATGTACATATATATAAATATATACATACATATATATATATATATATATATATATATATATATATATATATATATATATATATATATATATATATATATATATATATATATATTATGTCCAGCCACACACGTGTATATATGCATAAATCAAGTGCATGAATGGTGACCCGTGTGAGTCATACGAACAGGGGGGGAGAGAGAGAGAGAGAGAGAGAGAGAGAGAGAGAGAGAGAGAGAGAGAGAGAGAGAGGTATAAAGACAGACAGAGACAGAAAGGCAGAGAGACAGAGAGACAGAGAGATCCCTATACTACGCGTGAGTTGAGATAAAAGAGGCGACTTAATAGGGTTATTGCGAGTTAATACCCTGCTATCAGCATCCTAGCACGGCAGAAGGAATCCACCTGAGCGGTTAATTCCAGCTCATAATTGAGCTCTTAAGAACCAAGACGATGTTGGTGGCAAGGTTAAGTTCAGCTCACCCTGTGAAAAAATTCTTTTTCTAGTCGATTTACTTCGAATCGCTTAAGGATTCCCCTGTGAAATCTGTTGTTATTGAAGAAAAAGAATTGAGCCGTTTGTTTTGTAAGATTTCCTTAAATCCATTCATAGTAGCCTTTTGATCAAGGACATCCTAGCATTGACCGAATTGTTTTAACATGTTTTTGATAAATGTGTATTCAAATTCATCTACATAATGTCTACATGTAAACTTCAGTAAAATTCTTAACGGTAGTTTGTAAGTGTGTTCTTTCTTTTAAATCTATATATTTTGTAAATTGACTAGTCGTAAATTGAACTTCAAAGCAGATTAGGTTAGTATCCTCCAGGTCAGTCATCATTCAGTATTTTGCCTCTACTATCTTTGGGGCTCGTATAGTTGTCTCCTCTTCATGCGCGGCTCTTGACACACCTAGGGATCATACACAGAGGAATCCAGGTGTGCATCTAAAAGAGGGGCTGAATATTTCCTTGTAACAACCAGGTTTCCATTTTTCCAACTTCATCCATCTCAAACACCGGTTATAATAGTCTTGATACCTTACATATATATCCTGAATCGATAACTAGCTGCACGAATTAGGTGGTACAGACAGACAGTGAGCTAAATTACAACAATTCAGGGTTTTCTGTTGTGGGCTTGAGCAAACTTTTAACATTCAAATATTCTAAAATAAGGAGCAAGACCTTGCAAAAATGGCCGGGGCTTTAAATACAAAGGGAGACTTCTCGGTGGGGACTTCTAAATGAGGACTGGAACTACACTATGCAAATTTCATCCCAGCACTTTAATGCTAATTTCTTGCACTCCTTGATCTTTCTCGTAATCATCCCTTTCATTACATGCAAAAAAGAAAGAACATGTTTCCCCTCTTATCTAGCAACTGATTATCCTGTTAAACCATATCACTTCTTTCCTTTTTCGTTATTCTATGATTATGCCTTAGTACTTTATACTCAACTTTCTCATGTGAGGGGACTGATATGCATAGTGTAATTTCTGTTCAAAGGTCAATATGCTCAACAGAAGTTTGTTTGTGCTGAAATTGCCAAGAAATAATTGAACAGTGCTATTCCTGTCCAAAATATCAATAATAAAAAACAACAATTTTTATTATATTTTGTACATTATATTGTCTTGCTAGCTGACCAACATGGCACTGCCCTGGAAAACTCTGAATGACAACCGATAAACTATCTCTCTCTCTCTCTCTCTTTCACCTCCCTAACACCCACTCTACTCTCTCTTTCTCACTTCCTCTTCCCTGTCCTCTCTCTCTCTCTCCCCTCCCTAACATCCCCTCTATTTTCTCTCTCTCTCTCTCTCTCTCTCTCTCTCTCTCTCTCTCTCTCTCTCTCTCTCCCTTTCCTGTTAAGATAGTTGCTTCAGTTACATTGCCCTGCATTTTTTGACATTTTATACTTCACCCCTTCTCAACCCCCTTTTCCTGTCGGGGCTGAACTTGGATTTAAAGGGTATCGGGAGTGTCACTATTCATCTCAGTGACCTCGAAAACTATGGATTAGACACTAATATCTGTCGTTTTCGCTTATTTTTACATGTCACCCCTTCCCACCCCACCCCCTTTGGTGCCAGTGATGTCTCCCCCCCCCACAGTATCCTTTTCTGGAGAGTAAGTCATATGTATACCGAAATGAGGTATGATAAACCTGCAGAGTTTATTTAGTTACTAAGTCAATGGGCAGAACCAGCCCCATTTAAGGGAAACCCTTTCCACCCCCATTCCCTTTGGTGCCCATTGATGCTAATGATGTCTTACCCCAACAGTACTCTTTTCTAGATAATAAGTCATATGTTTACCAAGTTTGGTTGAAATTGCTCAATATGTTTCAGAGTTATGCTGGAAAATACATACACACATACATACATACATGCATATATATAAATATATATATATATATATATATATATATATATATATATATATATATATATATATATATATATATATATATATATAGATAGATAGATAGATAGATAGATAGATAGATAGATAGATAGATAAGGAGAATAAAGGACCTAGGATGAAGAAAATCTTGGAAATAACCGTAAATTTACGTTTAGGGTAAAGAGCCTAAGAGATTCAAGCAGGAAAAGGATGAAACGCTGATCGCTAGCTATTAAAAAAATCGTTCCAAATTAATTGCCAACCTGGAACAGCACTGTCTAAAAGTTACGAAGAACTGTCCTTCAGACAACCAAAAAGACACTACACCAGTCTCACAGTAAAACGAAAAAATAATTAAATATTAGGCGCTGGGAACCGTTGTAACTTTGGCGCATCAAGAGAATATGAATGTTAGAAGCAAACGCAGTAAATATTTTCTACCAACGCAAAGATGATAGAAAATGAATAAAATGCACATGTAGGCCTGACCTCTTAACTGTTGTTAAGTTTCGATTGTTTTTTCAGTCATTACATTTAAATGAATAAAAATGCCATGTTATTCACTTTATGCATCATTTTATGATATAGTATTACTGAAACCAAGCCAGAATAAATGATTTGATACGAAATATTTTGGAACTTGCTTTTGTCACGAATGATTCTTTTCATACTGAAATGGGATAAAAACTGCTCTGAAATAGGTACCATTGGTATAGGCCACGCACGAGCAGAATTATATAATTATGCATGAACTTCCAGGAATATAAAAGAAATGAACAATAGAAAAGAAGGTTAGAATGTCATTAAAGTAGTGCTATATAAAAGTTGGAGCATTTGAATTAGTTTGGCTGTGCCTCACAGTAAGTGAACACAAAACCAAGCCTGCGCTGAGTGGCCATGGGAAAGACTTTGTATTATTCCAGAAAAATCACTCTAAATCGTGTTTTCTTTTGTGAAATTCAAATGTTTTTCCTGTAAACTAACTTGTCAGTCATATTTCCAATAACATAACTGAAAAAATGGTGAAGACTTAAGCTGATATTTGCTGACTTATGAAAGAATTAGTGGAAACTGTCAGAACGAAAGCGAAATGAAGAACACAGCGGAAGAAACCGGGAACATACAAAATACTTGTAAATATTCTATTTCATTTCAAGGAGTTAGTTACAATTGTAATAAAATTTAAGATAAAATTTGGAAGAGAAAATATAATTAACTGAAGCACCAAAGGATCATAATACCTCTGCATAAAAAATGAAAAATACACAAGAGACGACAAAACAGGTTATTTCATAGAAGAAAGGAAATGGCATTAAAACATGACGTTTGCTTCAGAACAACAATCTAAGAAAATAGATAACGCTAACGTCAAATAAATTTTTACTTTAGCGCCAGGATATGAATATTTCAGTATCCGTCGCGCTTCTAAAGCAATTAGTTTAACACTGCCCTACATCTTTTTGTAAAAACCTTGGTCCCTAACATTTTCCAATACACAGGAGGAGAAATTCTGCGAGACAAGAATATTTCCAATTTCAGCATTAGTGATCCCTCACCATCGCTGCGTGGTTCCGGTAGACACATATTGTATACAACACTTTCGTTATCATCAGGTTCACCCATTGGCTGCCATAAAAGGAAGAGAGAGAGAGAGAGAGAGAGAGAGAGAGAGAGAGAGAGAGAGAGAGAGAGAGAGAGAGAAATCTGAAAGTTGACTAACGTCTCCCTCAAGTCTGAAGAAAAAGTTAAGTATATCTTAGTTTATCAGACCACTGAGCTGGTTAACAGCTCTCCTAGGGCTGGCCCGAAGGATTAGATTTATTTTTACGTGGCTAAGAACCAACTGGTTACCTAGCAACGGGACCTACAGCTTATTGTGGAATCCGAACCACATTATGACGAGAAATGAGTTTCTAACACCAGAAATAAATTCCTCTAATTCTTCATTGGCCGCTCGGAGAGGCGAACGCTGGGCCAACAGCATACCAGCCGAAAGCTCTACCCAGCCCCCCAGTGAAGAACTTTCAAGTCTGAAGAACTTGATCTACTTGCAAAGATAAGCGATATATCGAAAGTTGCAACGAAATATAATTCATATATAGGAGCTCTGACGAAACCTAGAGGGGATGAAATATATAAATAAAAGCTTTCAACATTCCAGGATTACCTGGAAAATGATTCTCACGAGGGGGAAACGAGCAATCCACGGAGGCGTTGAGCTGCTGTATTGCAAGACGAACGCATTATTGAGCAGCGTGGAAATATCACAAAATGGACAATTTCTTCTTCCTTCTGCATTCATCGTTGCTCTAAAAGAGCTGAACAGTTCTTACAAAGGAAGAAAAATTCCTATAAGAAACTAAGGAACAAAACTAACAATGCACATGAACGCAGATTGACCTCCCAAAACTAATAATAAATGGCTATAATATAAATATGCATAAAAAATAAATTTGGATATAACTTAAACATAAACGCTAAAAAAATATCCGCTTTACAAGGGATATTTTTGACTAAACCTAGAGGTAACAAGCTAAGCAAAAATTCCAGATTATCATTATTATTACTATAAATTTTTTGCATATATATATTAATAGGAAAATAGATATAAATATGTATATATATGTATATACATACAGTATATGTATATATATATATATATATATATATATATATATATATATATATATATATATATATATATATATATATATATATATATATTTATAAATTTGTTTGCAGGTTTGTGCGCTATGAAATCCAAATCGCTTGACCGATCTAGACAAAATTTGGCACATGGCCATCATTTGACCCAACTTAGATAAGAGGGTAGGTTTCAAACCTTTACCCTCTTCTCCTTCCCCTTCCCCTTCGCCTTCCCCTTCCCCCATCACCCAGCCTCCTTCTCTTTGTAACTTATGTGGCAACCGCTTGACCGCTCTAGACAAAATTTGGCATGTGGCTATCATTTGGCCCAAATTAGATAATAGGTAGGTTTCAAACCCGCTCCCCTTCCCCTTCCCCTACCCCATCACTCATCCCTCTTCCCTTTGTGACTTATGTGGTAAATAAACTCTACGGGTTTAGCATACCTCATTTTATGAACTCGATACCATAGACTTATATTATTTAAAATGCTTTTCTTTCCTGCGATTAATACTTCTTTATCTATGCTTGTGTTTAGATTTAGTGGGGTGTGTATTTAAGTTTAGTGGGGATGTGTTTAGGTTTATCAAGGGGTGTTTAGGTTTAGCAGGGTGTGTTTAGGTTTAGTGGGAACGTGTTTAGGTTTATCAAGGGGTGTATAGGTTTAGCAGGGTGAGTGTTTATGTTTAGTGGTGGGTGTGTTTAGGTTTAGTGGGGTTAAATGGGACATTTAGAACAGTAATGTCTGGATAAAATGGACAGCCACCACAGTAATACCTCGATAAAAGGACCAGTCAGCAAATACCCGGATAAAAGGACAGCACAGTAATTCTTGGATAAAAGGGACAGACAGTACAGTAATACCTGAATAAATGGGGCAGTCACCACAGTAATACCACCTGGATAAAAGGGACAGTCATTACAGTAACACCTGGATAAATGGGACAATCATCACAGTAATACCTGGGCAAATGGGATAGTCACCACAGTAATATCTGGATAAATTGGACAGTCAATGCAGTAATACCTGGATAAAAGGGACAATCACCACAGTAATACCTGGATAAAATGGACAGACAGAACAGCAATGCCTGGATAAAAGGGACAGTCACCACAGTAATGTCTGGATAAAATGGACAGTCTCCACAGTAACACCTGGATAAAAATGTCAGTCAGCACAGTAATACCTGGATAAATGGGACAGTTACCTAAGTAATACGTGGATAAAAGGGACAGTCAGCACAAGGAGGTGCAGGAAAATGTTTTTGAGTCCTTTAGAGTTTTCCCGGACAGCTGTGGTTGGTCAGCTAGTATATATATATATATATATATATATATATATATATATATATATATATATATATATATATATATATATATATATATATATATATATATACATATATTACACACACACACACATATATATATATATATATATATATATATGTATACATATATTTATATATATACACACGTATATATATATATATATATATATATATATATATATATATATATATATATATATATATATATATATATATATATATATATATATATATATATATGTAGTTCTAAAAAGGTGTAAGGCATTGAAAACAATCTCTAGAATGCTTTTCAACGAAAACTATGAAAAACAGGTTGGAAAAATCAAACCAAGTTGCCGCAGCAATGCATAAGTCCTCACCCTGATCACTAAACAATTTTAGATTTTGAGTTTCTTGTTGCTGTAAGTAGAGGGATCCCTTTCATAAAAAAAAACACTCAAAAACGTTCCATATAAAGTTCTATGAAATGTTGCTCTTTTGATTAAAGGAAACTGCAGAGACAAAATAACTCAACACTATAATTATCTATCTGTATCAATCGTTATATATATCCGTGACACAGTTGATTTGAATGAAAATGTCGACGGCTTTTAACATGATAATTTTGCTCAGAGAAAAAAAGTGAACTGTTCTCATGCTCTTGAGGTAACCATGTAGTATTACCAGCTTGTGCTGTCTCATGCTAAAAAATAAAAAAAAAGCGCAGATGAGAATAAAAGTCATATGTTGGAGAAAACCCTTTCACTTTTCAAATACTAAAATTGGACTTCTTCCACTTAGAAATCTAACACCTACTGTAACTGGTTAGGTGGAGTAACTGCAGTGGAAGTGCAGCCGCAGAAGTGATCTGTATTCTGAATAATCAGATATCCAACAGAGAACTAATTTTTCGCTCGGCGAAAAGTATTATAATTGGCGCCATGGCAATGCGCTGTATTCTCACTAAGTAGATCTACAAAACCTGATTAAAATGAAGAAACTGTACATTGTTGTATGATCAAATTACAAGTTCTTTTCTGGTGAGTTTACAACTACGGTTGATTTTAAAATTTTGCTTTGGAGGTTTCTTATAGAATTATCGCATATTACTTTTACTTAAGTGGAAACTAATATTTGGAAGCTGGCGATAAAATTAATTATACATTATTCTGTAAAATATTTTATAATTAATCTCCCTGACTAACAATATATCCAATAGAAAAAGAATTTTCAGAGATTCTGTGTCAATTATGAAACATCGAATCATTGTTTGTATACGTATGCATACAATATATCAGTATATTAAATGTTATTCTCTCTTCCATGCATACTTGCGAGACGCCTTGTTGCGCTTCAAAACTTTTGTTTCAGTAAAGAAGTAAATAAATCCTTACTTCATTCATTGTAGATTTTAAGGCGACATTACTGTCAGTATGGTAATGAATAAACGTTACCGAACAGATTCAAGATTTAGCTAGGAACTCCTGTTATCGGAAATCAAAAAATGATCATCTAATAGCATTAAAAAATACTAGGTTAACACTGTTAACATTTTTGTTTAACTAGCTTTAGGTGAATAACCGTCTTAAAACAACGAATCCATTATTCACCCTTTTGTGTATGAGTTTTCCCTAACTTTTCGTGTTGCCATTTTTATCCACCATCTTAAAACGAAACTTTACGGAAACCTTGAAAACTTGTACCAAAGGGGGAACCGGAGCTACCAGAGATAAGTCTCAATTTTTTCCCCTGGCGTTCGACTGCCTTCACAGAACTGACTTGTCTGGGAGATATTGGGATAAAAACATCCCCCGTTGTAGGACGCTGTAAATAATTCGGGTTAGTTTGCTAATGATCCTCTTGTCGGGCGGCTTTTCAAAGCCCCACGGAGGCTTCGCTCTCTTCCGATAGGAAAAATGCCAAAATAAAAGTATTTTGGCGATATTTAGGTTTCAGAAACAAGCGCAGTTTTTATGCATTACCGTTGCTTATTAAGGTAAGATACCCGATAACTGGACAGGCGTTATGATTCATTGATATTAAATAAAAAACTCATAGGTTTAACCGTCGAAAACCTTAGATGCTTACTGAGCTTGAAACACGGAGTCAAAATGAACATTCAACTTCCCGAACACCCAATCTAATAAAGGACAAAATTTCCTTTCAATCGATAACGGCAAACTAAACACGGACACCTTCTTTTTTTTTTTTTTAGGAGCTTCATTCAGTGATAATTCGTGTTGACTTCGGGGAGAGTATAAAGGAGAGTACAAAAGCGGACTGGGGACTGAACCAAGGCAGATCAAGCAGGACACAAATCTGCATATCGCCGAAATCTCGGTGTTCTGTCGAATGAAAGGATTCCTGGATGCGTCTGCATGATGGAGATAAGTCACCCTGCTAGGATTAGGGAAGAGGAATATTTTTCTTCCATGTCCTCGTGCCATTTCTTATTATATGGTTCACTTCACCGTGTCTATACCGATGTGGACGCAATCATACTTTGCATAAATTACTTTGCAGAGATCGGTGGATTTTACGCGGTACTTGGATCTCGTTCCACGAAACGATATTTCTTATACGTCTACACGGCAAAGGGCAAACAAATATACAAACAAGAATGTTTACACAAAATCCTGCACTATTCATTCTTGTGACGACAAAGATTGATACCGGAAATAGATGCTTCGAAGCTAGAATCATCTCATTGGTTTCCCATAAGGCCCATCTGTTTAAAAACAAATACAACTAGATATAGATTTTTTTTGCATTACGCCAGTCTCATTATTGAATACATTTTCACAAGAACTTCGCCTTTTCTATTTTATACCTCCTAAAATTTCATATCTTTAAATTACTGAAAAGCCGTTTCTTTCGTTTGATCTATGTCGCAATTCAGTTTCTATCTTTAGATCAAAAACTACAGCTGTGTAATCCCATCTAAATACTGCTGTTATTCTTAAGCCGTTCACAGTCCAGAGTCTACGTGGTGAATAAGCTGTTCTATATAATTAGTAGCTTACGTAAAACGATAGCCTCTGCTACTAATTGCTTATTCTATTCTATCTATCTACCGATCTCTATCTATCTGATAAACTAACTCTTACACCAATCCGACACCTACTTTCCTCTATCCAGAATGCAAGCGTTTAGTTAGTAAAAAAAAATTGCTTCCAACTTCTTATGGCATTCTGTCTATTTATCAGTCTCTATCTACCTGGTAAATTAACTCCTACACTAATCTGACGCATATTCTCTCCTATCGAGGATGCAAGCATTTAGTTAGTAGTTAACGAAAAAAAAATTTTTTTTTTACGCTAATCTGACAACTACTTTCCTACATCCAGGATGCAAACATTTGGTCAGTAGTTTACAAACAAAAAAGACGACATTTGCTACTAATCCCTTATTCCATTCTATCTGTCTATCAAATCCCTTATCCCATCCTATCTATCTATCGATCTATATCTGGTAAATTAACTCTTACAATAATCTGACACATTCTTACCTGTATCCAGGATGCAAGCACTTAGTACAGTAGTTGAAAAATAAAGAACTTTTACTATCAATTCCTTATTCCATTATATCTGTCTGTCAGTCTCTATCTATCGGGTAAATCAACCGTTAGATTAATCTGAAACGTACTAATTTCTGTCCAGGATGCAAGCATTTAATTCATACAAATCATAAAGTATCGTAAAACTGATCTATTAACACTACACAACTGATCTACTGACATTGTTAACCAAACAATTGCAATTATTTATCATCTACATTTTAACGTAGGCATGCAGAGGAAATAACTAAATAAATAACTAATATCTAAAACCTCGCTTAGAATGAAAATGTTTGTAAATCACGGAATTAAATCTTTCATAACAAACATTCTGCAGCTTCACCTTAATAAACATCTAACTTGATTTTTTTTTTACGCAGAAGTGCTCATTTTATATGTAATCGAAGTAATTTTGACTCAAAATAATTTCCAACAAACGAACAAGTTATAAACGTTGCTAATGAACCTTGACCTGTTAGTGGATCTATTCGTCCAAAAACCATGACTATAATTCTTTTTGCTTTAATGAATTATGATGAATTTATAAATTCAGCCTGACGGAACTCAACCTCGTTTGTAAATGCATTCCTGCGGCAGGCGTATTTCTGGTTATTTTTTTTAGAGAGAATAAAATGTCTTCGTATTATCGCATATGCTAAACCTTGTGGATCCACGAAGCGCCTGATTGAACTGGAGATGGTTATTGTGGTAATCAGAATCCTCGATATCACATCAAGCTTGGGCTTAAATGACACATCAAGGAAGAACACTGAGTATTCGATCTATATGGATATTTATGGGTTTTGAATAAATCTCCTTTTATTCATCATGAAGTTTCTTAATGCTTCCTGGTTTTCTCCTATACTCTCCGCATTTACTTTATCTACACAATTATGCACGTGAGTGACGATGTAATAAACACTATAGAGAAGCCAAACATTCAGAGATGGTTAGAAAAGTATCAATGATAATAAAAGAATGCTTGCCCACTTCTACGTCATACAAGCATAGGAGCAACTGCAAAAGGAATATGGGAAGCGAGCAGATATAAACCAAGAACAACACAGCATCAAAACAACACCCCTACCAACCAAGCACCTGACCAACGTACCTGCGAGTCTCCTTCCTTGCACCTGGACGAACCTGCTGTAAACAGGTGCGGCACGCGAGTACGCCTAGACGTAAAGATCCGGGTATGGAAGCTAATTGAAAGCATTACGTTGAAGACAAGATGGCCGCTGTCATGATCCCCTTACACCGCCAGGACATTAATATGAGGGGCTTCATTACTCATCGCTGGCATTCTTTCGACCCCGACATTGTCTGGCTATCGCCAGCGCCTCGGGCGACGGGATAGATGAGGTCGGTATCTACCGACTCATCAGCTGGACTGTTAGTCAGTCTGGCTGCTTATCGCTTCATCTCGTTGTGTAAGTCTGTCATGTTCCCTTTGTCTGCTTACTCAGTCGCGTATTAAGCAGCCTGGAAACTAGCGTTTGACCTTTTCTCGTATTCCATGTACTTGGGTGGATGTATGGCTGAAACCGTCCGAAGAAATTCCTCCGTTTTGCATATGATGTGGTTCATGACGTCTAAGAAAATGAGAATTTGACCACCATTTGCCAGATCTTTCTCCTTACTCAAGAGGCCAAATTGTTCAGCGATTCCGTGTTTAAGTAACAATAAAACTGTCACTTTTAGACCGCCTAATGAAATATCTTGAAGATAATTTTATTGGTAAGCACAATAATTGAATAAAGGAACTTATAACGCAAATAGTTGGAAAGGCATGACATGACAATAGTGTATAGGAAACTCATGTTACACCAAACGTGAAATTGAGGTATTTCTTAAGACAAAATTCAATTGCAAAAATAAGCTCAGAAGGAATCAAAGGCTAGAAATTTAGAGCCTTTTTGAAAGGGACAAATTTTTGAAACAGTGCGAATAGATAAAATGCCACATAATTTCGGTGTGAATACTTATCGAAAAAATACAATAAAACACTATAGAAACTAACTCCGGAAAGAAAACAGAATCCCGTTTTCCTAGCAAAACTAATAGCGCAAGATTCCGGAATGCTTTTAACATTAGCAAACATAAAAACAGCCAAGTATGAATAATTCGACAATTATTATTCCCCCAGCACCCCGATGGCGTACACGTGCTTGCGTTTGTTCGTTCCTAGGTAAGCCACCTTTTGACCTGAGTCATTGAAACCTTGCATACGAATTGCCCTCAACAGCTGTCGTACAACGGAGCAGTTGATCTTCCTCGAGATATTGTTCATTCAATCTTCAGAGGCTTTTGTTATGGGCTGATTATGTTGCCAAGAAGACGTCCTTTCACAGTGTGTCTCTTCTTATTATGCACCACTCTCTATATTTCCTTCTAGATTATACCTTGTTCAGACAGCAAGAAGAGAGAGAGAGAGAGAGAGAGAGAGAGAGAGAGAGAGAGAGAGAGAGAGAGAGAGAGAGAGAATGTCCTAGCTATAATCAGCAAATGTACATAGGGACAGACACCTCAATCATGTCTGTTTGACAGCATTGCTGACAGGTAATGATAAACAATTCCTAAAACATTTAAGCACATTTTATAAGACTGCAATTTGATGTGAAAATCACTGCCATTCATAAACTGCTTAATCATCATATGACGTTACATTATAATGTAAAATGAACACCAATTAATAGGCAACGTAATTAAGTCCTACAGTTAGTATTAATTTTTAAACTTCATAATCGGAAAACTGATGTTGCATTTAGTCTCAATCTCAAGTAACAGAACTGGAAAGAATGATTTATCTTTTTTTAACATCGATTTACAGAGGAAAATTCCGCAACTATCAAGTATTATGGAACTAATTTGGCTTATGTTATTGTCAACACCCCACACAAGGTCACTGACATTCATTCTTCACACAGTTGAATTTTGAATAAAAGAAAAACTTTTTTCGAAGAGCAAATGAGAAAAGGTGTCACTGTTTCACCCACTCAGTTGTTACCAAATCACAGATGAATCCTTGAGTAGAAAACATCCATAGCTTCGCACCTACTTCGAACACTTTCACAAAAGCTTCTTCAGCAATAAAATTGCTTCCTTATTTATTCCATTCATTCATTTCAACCATGAAACTCATTAGCGTTTTCTGTGTGATATTCGTTTTCAAAACTGACTCTCAGCGAGGAGATATCTTTTTGGTCGTGAAGAAAAACAAGTAAAGAATGTGCCGGAGTTTCTTCGGCGCAGTCGAGTTTTCTGTACAGCGTATAATGCTGTATGAAACTGTCAGCTACGGGCCATGAAACTCTCAGCCGCAGTCCATGAAACTTTCAGCCACAGCCCGGTGGTGGCCTGTGTTGTTGGCACTATAGCAATGCCAGACGGACGATCATGGCTAAATTTAACCTTAAATAAAATAAAAACTACTGATGCTAGAGGGCTGCAATTTGGTATGTTTGATGATTGGAGAGTTGATGATCAACATACCACTTTGTAGCCCTCTAGCCTCAGTAGTTTTTAAGATCTCAGGGAGGACAGACAGACAAAAAGCCATCTCAATAGTTATTTTTACAGAAAACTAAAAGGAGTACGGAGATTCCAGAAGAACGTAAGTACGTTAATTGATATAGTGGTAGAGAAAATAGAGAGAAAGTTAAATTTCTTCGAACATAGTAAGCTTTCTACAGTATTCTGACGTCATATTTAATCACTCGTAGGAAGTACTCGGATTTTTAACAAGTTGTGTTTTCCGAACTGGTGTAAAATGCACGTGGCTTTTTAATACTGACTCTCTCTCTCTCTCTTTCTCTCTCTCTCTCCCCTCACGTTCGTCCGTGTTATAACAATGAAGTAGATATGCAAGTATCATTTTCTAAATGTCCACTACATCATAAAGACCCGTTTTTGCATGAAATGACAAAAACCAGAAGAAGAAAAATCGAGCAAACCAAAGCCTGATCGCCGACAGTGAACTAAGACTAACGGAGACAATAACAGCTTTGCATTTCCGTTGAAAACCCAGGAAATTCTAGAGCAGTTAACAGAATACCAATGTTAATAATTTTAATGCAATTAACATCATTATAAGATTCGATGTACAGAATTATCTTTCTGATAATGATTATCGTAGGAGAGCTCGATCTGGAAGCTTCATTTTCGCATCTCCAGCCAAAGTAAAGCTTTTACTTTCGGTACTGTATTAAGATCAGTTATTTCATGATATCTTCCCGCTTATTATGGAACGCTTTTAAAACAATTTCCGGAATAATTTCGCACGGAGTCTCATTGTAATTACTATTACCGTTGTGATTTCAGGTAAGAGCGACCATTTACATCCGATTTCTAAAGACGTGAAATTACTCTCTCTCTCTCTCTCTCTCTCTCTCTCTCTCTCTCTCTCTCTCTCTCTCTCCCGAGAAAGGCGTTTAAATTTGTCGCCACTCGTTTTACTTTCATTTAAACCAGAGCACTCCTCAGAACAATTGCAATCGTTACGGATGATTCATGTATTCAGAATCGCTCAACTCTTGACGCCGTCATCAGCCAACTTTCTCCTTTTGTATAATATCTTTAATTCTCGCGTCGTCTTCCGAAGCTTCTAACTTTCTCCGCCTCTTATACACTTAAATTTCTATTCCTGCGCAAATTCTTTGATGACCGCTAGATTATCGGCATCTATCATTTGGTTCTCTGTCAACATTCACTTCACAAAGGTAGGCATTAATTTAACGCGAAACTCCTTGGCTGCGTCTGCGTTGTTATTAAGTGGTAAACACAGGAATGTTTGGCAAGGGGTTTGACTTTCTATGAAGCATTGTTGAAGACGATTTGGTTTGTAAGCTGGCAAATCTTCCATAGGTAGCCTTTTAATGCAATGCCGAACTTAGACAAAAATTTGGTGCCTGCGAATACTTGCGGGAGTGCGTTAGTTTCTAACTTAGACTAAAGTTCTGTCAGAACATAACGTTAGTTTCTAACTTAGACTAAAGTTCTGTCAGAACATCACGTTAGTTTCTAACTTAGACTAAAGTTCTGTCAGAACATCACGTTAGTTTCTAACTTAGACTAAAGTTCTGTAAGAACATAACGTTAGTTTCTAACTTAGACTAAAGTTCTGTCAGAACATCACGTTAGTTTCTAACTTAGACTAAAGTTCTGTCAGAACATCACGTTAGTTTCTAACTTAGACTAAAGTTCTGTAAGAACATAACGTTAGTTTCTAACTTAGACTAAAGTTCTGTCAGAACATAACGTTAGTTTCTAACTTAGACTAAAGTTCTGTCAGAACATAACGTTAGTTTCTAACTTAGACTAAAGTTCTGTCAGAACATAACGTTAGTTTCTAACTTAGACTAAAGTTCTGTCAGAACATAACGTTAGTTTCTAACTTAGACTAAAGTTCTGTCAGAACATAACGTTAGTTTCTAACTTAGACTAAAGTTCTGTCAGAACATCACGTTAGTTTCTAACTTAGACTAAAGTTCTGTCAGAACATAACGTTAGTTTCTAACTTAGACTAAAGTTCTGTCAGAACATCACGTTAGTTTCTAACTTAGACTAAAGTTCTGTCAGAACATAACGTTAGTTCCTAACTTAGACTAAAGTTTTGTCAGGACATAACGTTAGTTTCTAACTTAGACTAAAGTTCTGTCAGAACATAACATTAGTTTCTAACTTAGACTAAAGTTCTGTCAGAACATAAGGCACGTCATGAGTTTATTTCGTCAATATGCCTTTTTAAGAAATAGATAACAATTAGTACACATGTGGGGTACACGTACGATTAGATGGATTTGTTTATTTATAATTTGTTCGCTGGGACATTCACAGATGGGAATTGAACTCATGAGCGAGAACACATTAAAATTAACTTGATCTCTCTCTTTATATACAGTATATATATATATATATATATATATATATATATATATATAGATGTATATATATATATATATATATATATATATATATATATATATATATATATATTAGTGTGAAGACGTGCTTACCTAAGACGACCATGATTAAAATTCCTGTAGACGCTCATCTCTCGATCAGAGCTTGAGGTCTTTCAGGCGATCAAGGCTAACATTAAAGGAACAGCATCACACCCACCTGGAGTCCCTTTCATCAAAATGGATCCCTGTAATGCGCACCTCTGGCCTCGTAAAGCTGTCAAAGCCCGGCAGTAGCTTAATCGGAGCAGCATTTACCAGCAACAAAATAAGCACGGCCCATCCGTCCTAAATTAAGCTGGAGGATGGAATGTTTGCGGAATATTACCTATGGGGAACAGGAACAAGAAGGATGCGCTCAAAATCATGGGTTGAGGAAGTCTTGGTATACCGAAGCTCCTACCAAGGCCAGGTGGTCACACTGCAATTCTTTATGACGAATAAAAAAAGAACAAAGATTTCTACTTAACGTCAGTAATCCTGTATATGACCCAGAGCTTTGCACAAACATAAAACGAAAGATTTTCTCGGAGACATCCTTACCGGGATGAACGACACTCAGAACCGTCCTTGATTCGGAATAATCCCTGTAATAAATATACAGGTTAAATGTACTCACTACTTTCTTCTGTACAGCGATGAATAATATACGTTAAAATTTGAAAATGTTTACAATAACCAAACTCATTTCATATTGTAAGCTTGTAACGAATGAAATCATTTATTGCTGAACAATTCCTAGGATTATTTTTTCCTACTCTGCAATATTAGTATTCGAAATACATTTCGTGATTAATCATTCACTAGACGGTACTTTTTTTCAAACGACATTCATCAAGAATTCATGAAGTACTGCGGAGAGATATGAACAATGATTGAACTACTTGGATGCATTAATCCACGACTTCAAATGAACTTTTTAAAAGGTTTTGCATTACTGATAAGGAGAAAGTAAATGCAACAAACCTGGCCAAGCCAGTCTTAACATAACAGCAATTATGCACTTCAGCGTTAATACGCTAATAAGAATATTGATCATAATGGCTAGCATCCCTTAAACACATAACATATTCAGTGTTTTTCAATTCTGAAATGCGTGGATTAGCTAAAGCTCAATAAACCTGCGAATAAATGGTTCCCATCACTTACTTTTACAGCGGTCCTGGTTTCGCCTAGTTTAACATAAGTACAGACATTCATACATACAGTGTATACATACATAATCACATATCTTATATATATATATATATATATATATATATATATATATATATATATATATATATATATATATATATATATATAAAATCTTCTGGTCACTTTTTACCATATACATATGTAATTGTAGCCACAATGACCTCTTAACTTCTCGAATTCTTCCCGCTTTTTTTGGATACGCTTGCCGCTACAAAGCCTTAAGATCCAAGTGCAACAAATATGAAGAAATTATGATGTCCGGTAGCGGGAAACGAACCCGCGTTACCATAATCGTTTCCAGCTACCGGACATCATAATTTCTTCATATTTCTTGCACTTGGATCTTAAGGCTTTGTAGTGACAAGCATATCCAAAAAAGCGCGAAGAATTCGGGAAGTTAAAAGGGCATTGCGGCTATTGCAGTTACATATATATATATATATATATATATATATATATATATATATATATATATATATATATATATATATATATATATATATATAAATATATATATATAATATTGTGACTTGGTTTCAGTTGTTCAGTTCTTCCAAAGGACACGAATATTCTTGAAGTTAACTTGGGTGTTTCTCATCCTACGTCGAGACAGGAACGCAACTAGATACGGTCCCAACCTCCTTCTTGTGAATAAAATGCATGGAAATTGAAGGCTATCCACTTCTAGCGGGATCATCTCGAAGGAGGGACGCGTTTTATCTGACGAAATATGAATAAAAGTGTATAAGGGGAACGATGAAAGAAAATACGTTAATAGCAAATGGAACAGCTGACGTGAGGTGATATTACTGGTTAATTGGAGGAATCAGTGGGTAGATTAGAAACTCATTAACTGGAGAAATTTGTCCTTTAAATGCTGGCTAAAATGCGAGTTTGAAGCAACAAGAAGATTATGACGTCATATGAGGCATCTTTTTAATATTGATGGAAAAACTGAAGCAGAAGAATTGAGGTTATAGAACTGACTAGTTGTCTTAGATTATAACAGATGAAATTGAAGATTTGTGTAATGGGACTGTGAAGGAAGACATTCAGCTGCAACTGTGCAAAAAAAAAAAAACAGCATATAAGGATTACTCAAGGAGACGCATGTTTGAACGTATTACAGGATTGCTATGAAAATTCTTCATGTGAGCAAGTGTGATCAAGGAATATACATGAAAAAATGGAGTTCAATGAAATTACTTGAGCCATAAGAATGGGTGATGACCTGAGGATTCAATATAAAAAGCTGCTAAGTAAATTCAGTCATGTAGAGAGTATGGGAAAAGTAAGAGTAATAAAGGAAAAAAAGGACGCATGTATCAACAGTTTGTTATGCACGGGCAGAAAAAAAGAAGAAAAATAATACACATGTAGAATACAGACATATTGAAAACAACGAGCCCAGACTCTACACAAGGAAGCAATGCTGTAGTAAAGTTAAGACGTAGAAAGGGCAGAGGAATACAGGAATTAAGCTTTACTGAGTCGCACAGGCTTCAGAGAGATAAAGAACATGTTCATGATGAGTATGAATTAAGAAGTGAAGAGTCATCTACAACTGATCTGAAATGGCAACAGGGGATTTGAAGCAAGTCATTGAGCAATAATTGTATTTTAGATGTTCACGTGGGAGTTGGAGCTGCGACTTTTTTAAAGGATAAATTACATGGTTTGGGCGAAACTCGTGTCTTTAAACAAGTTGCGGCATCAGAAATAATGTTCTTAACTCATCTGAGGTGTTTTGTGAGGTTCTCTTAAAATTTCTGGAAGGTTTAGCTCAGGCAAATCCTTAAACTAGACAATGTAGTACTTCAGGCTTCTAAGGGTTTTATTGGTTTCAGCTAATTTAAATATACGACTTTTGAGTATAATTTTCCTCGTAGGCAATAATTAACAATTGTGTGACGTTCCGAGAAGACAAAACATCTTTAATTTTTTTTTTTTTACTATATAGTATCTGTTCTTATCTTTAAGCCAACTAAATCTCCTATTTCTATCTAACGGTTCGTCATGTTTAAAGCGATGTTGTCTTCAAATGATAGACACCACACGTATACCAGCGTTCAATAATTAAAGGCAAACCACCCCCTCCCCCCAACACACACACACATACACACACATAATATATATATATATATATATATATATATATATATATATATATATGTGTGTGTGTATGTGTGTGTGCGTGTGTGTGCGCTTGTCTGTATATGTGTGTGTATGTTAGGGAGCATGCCCCCCCAAGGTTAAATTTTCGACTGACGCTGACCAGTTTAGGCATGTTCCAAACCCACCATGCTTTGTTGTTCTTCTCACTGAATTAGATACTTGGTAGATTGGAGACTGTACATGATTTAAGTCGGTAAAAGGCATTAGTTGGTAAACTTTTCTCAGTGTATTTGTTGAGAACCAGTAGGCAAATACCTTAAGGCATTCTCTGAAGTTGAACCAGTAATCTATCTATCTATCTATCTATCTTCTATATATATATATATATATATATATATATATATATATATATATATAAAATCCCGGTTTTTCAAACTGTTCATTAATAGGTGGTTTCCACTGGCCAGCATTAACTAGAATTGTATTGAAACTTGTCATTCATTCAGAAGATCGTTCATGATTCGGATTAATTCTATATATTAGGTAAGACATTATGTTACAAAAAATGACCATGAGATATATGCAAAGAGTTGACCATGAATAGAGAATTAGCATAAGCTTACAATATGATATGCTTTATCTAATATGCAAAAACAACCTAAAGACCATTCATCCTGCAATTTGATTACAAGGATTTTTTGACGTGAGGATTGATATTAGGTATCGGGAGCTCTTATTTTTGCAGTGGCAAAATATTGATTTATATGCAGAGGCAAAATAAAACCCTCAAACTCTCTAAAATTCTCAGGAAAGAAAGATTTTATAAAGCAAGGTTTTCCGTTCCCATAATGCTGATGAAATGTTGCTGATCTTCGCCGAAAATGGGAAAATCACTGATCTCTCAGGTTCAGAAAATTTATGATAAAACACTTTAGCAAAATTGTTTACGGAAATCATGGACGTGTTTTTCCACATAGAACTCAGTAAGTATATAGCATAATTTTAATCTTTAAAAAATGCGAATTATTCAAAATGTATTATTACAACACTCTGTCATTATTAGCGTTGCTATATGTGTGATTATGACAAATTACTTTCATAGGAGGGAAGTGAGGTCATATAAAGAGGCAATGGAGAAAAATAGGCTAAAGTTAAAAATACAAAGTTGAAAGGAGTTGAGGAGTGTGTAAGACTCCATGAAACCACCGCAGAGTAGACAGGAGTGTCTGTGGGTACAAGTAGGTAAAAAGATTGAATATAAACAATAAGTTGCGGGATGATGAATTAAAATTTAATAAAAAAAATTATTATTTGAAAAGCAATTACCTGAGAGTAAAGAAACTCACGTAAAGGTATAAAAGAAAATGGGCAGGGTGGTCAAGAAGAAAGTTTGAAAGGAAAAAGAAAGAAAGCAGTTAATAATTACAGAGAAGCAAATGGTAAATAAGAACTGTGGGGAACATAAGAATTAATTCTATAACAAAGCAAATGCAAAAAATAGAAAGGTTAATTAAGAAACAGACAACAAAATAAAAAAAATACAAATGGAGCGATGCCGCTTAGGAAATGAAGTTCTGGTTTGACTGACGGAGCATTTTGAGGACTTGTTACATGTAGAGAATAGAAAAACAGCAGAGATGAATAATGCAAGAGTGGAAATGGTTCGTATAAATTTGAGAATGCATGAAAGTAAAAAGAATTAACTGTATGTAGTACACTGAAATCTAGAAAAAAAACTTTTGAAAGATGCAAATGAAAAGCAGTGTGGCAGGTACAGGGGATGTGTGGTATAGAGGCTTAGTTGTTGAGAGAGAGACTAAATATTATATGATGGACGTGAAGTGTATGTTTGAATATGTAAACCTGTAAGTGACTGGTTTATTGTAAAAGAGGGTCTAAGACAATAGTGTGTTTTATCTCCACTGCTGTTAAATATTTTTATGGATAGAGGTAACATACAGGTAACAGGGAGTAAGTACAATAGATGACAGTGGGATAAGAGGAGAGATGAGTCACAAACAGGTGACGCAAGAAAGACAGCAGGGTACATGCAGAAGACAGGGACGACAATCTGAGCGTTTATGGAAGCCAAGGTAAGAATGTATGAAGGGTTCTTAAATTCTCTCTCCTGTATGGACGTGGAGAGTGGCATATCTAAAACAAATAAAAGAAAAAAAGTTCTGAAGCTGGTGAAGTGAATTATTTGCCTAGGTGAAAGGATACATTAGTGTTGTGAGAGGTTCTGTCGTGTGGAAAGGTTGGAAATTAATAGATGGTGAAAAGCTTTTGTACTTCTGGAGTATTATGGTGAAAGAGGGGTGGAAGACTTAAAAAATCCTGGATAGATGAAGTGAAGGAGGTATTTGAAGGGCCTTAATATCCTTAAAATACAGGCTAGATAAAAGGAGCTTCCGTGTGGGAGTATGGGTCAGTTATTTGCGTGGAAGTTTTGTGCTCAGGAGAGCCATCTATGACTGGGCAGTTCCCTTAAGTCATGCTAGCAATCCTATGAGTAGCAGAATCAGTGAATACACACACACACACACACACACACACACACACACACACATATATATATATATATATATATATATATATATATATATATATATATATATATATATATATATATATATATACATATACATATACACA
Source organism: Macrobrachium rosenbergii (assembly GCA_039081455.1). Taxonomy (NCBI): domain Eukaryota; kingdom Metazoa; phylum Arthropoda; class Malacostraca; order Decapoda; family Palaemonidae; genus Macrobrachium; species Macrobrachium rosenbergii. The sequence goes on along the minus strand of JANJGK010000021.1, from coordinate 4,518,519 downwards.
AACACACACACACACACACAATTATGGGACGCTCTCAGCTCTTGTAGGGCTTTGCGTCCACATTTAATTAGATCTGATGGTCTGTGGGTCGCAAATTCTATGAAGGGTTTTGCAAGATCCGAAACAAATCTGCAGGAAGTATCGAGATGACGCGGAACCTTGAAAGTGCGAGAAGGTTTTGTTTGTTCACTGATGCACGTTTCCTTGTTTTTCATTCGCTTTACTTTGTTTTTTGTTGTTGTTTTACTTCGGCGTTGTTTATGAAGTTGTTTATTACGGCCTACAAGACCTTCTTTCTGGATAGCATCTTAAATTGACCTTGGTAGGTTGCTTTAAATGAAAATGAAATAAAACCCAAGATGCACAATCTCCTGATTAGTGTGACATCGGCATCATTTTTTAAAACTAAAACTATAACTCCTATCTTTCCAAACGTAAACTTCAAAATCCTCTTTGAGGGTTTGTAATTTAAGTATATATATGACCATTTCCACAGACTTCTATTTCGTTACTTTTGCGTTCCTTCTTTTCATGCATTTTTCCTTCTGCTTCTCCGATGATATATCAGGAACATCCTTTTCACATCCATTTCTTATCCAATGCAAATGACGGTTTCTTTCGCAGGATTTGCTTAAGCCCATCCTGGTGCACTGCCCATCGCCCCCATTAACCTCTACGCTGTCTTCGCACCTGCATTTTATGCGATGATTTACATTTAACTCCCACCGTTTTATCCTTGGTTCTTAGCGCTGCTTCCTTAGGAGGCCCCCCACCCCGACGCTCAGACCAGTTGCCCTTGGCTGCACCTTCGGAGCAGCCAGTCTGTGGTGGGGGTCGTCCGGGGCCCCGCTTCCTTCACGGGGCTAAAAACAGACCGAAAGGGATCAAGCAGTGTTTCAGTCTTCTTCGGAAAGGAGTTTCTAATGGATGTCCTCGTACTCGGCTGTTTTAATTCAGCCTGATTCCCACGTCGCCTCGTAATCTGGTCGGGGTTTCATTCTAAAACTTTCCGTTTTGTTCCTTTTCCACCAAGATTTCACGTCTTCCCCTTCGCGTCCCCCTTGACACCTAATGTACCTCCCTACTTTTTGCCGTGCACGGCTTCTCTTCTTTCAATCTGATGCAAAGAATTCATAATCCGAGAGAGAGAGAGAGAGAGAGAGAGAGAGAGAGAGAGAGAGAGAGAGAGAGAGAGAGAGAGAGAGAGATCACTTTGAGACGAAGTAAATGACATTAATATTAATTGCTCCGCGTGTCTCTTTGTCTCTGCGCGTGTACGTACGTACATGTAAGAACCTGAATTATAATTATTATAAAATCATAAATATAAGATATATTACAAAGGGAAAATTATTCTTATAATTCCCTGAGAGGAAATGCAATACAAGTGACCTCGCCTTCTTAATATCTCTATATAACTAGTCTTAGATAATTTTTTTCATGAAGCCTTTACCCCGTTTTCGTTAGCATCAAAGAAATAACTATCTGTGGATATAATATAATTGCCAAACTTCTTTCAACGTCCGTGGTTGAAATGAGCGAACGCGAGAGCGACACGTACTTTCTCATTTTATTGAGTCGTGTAGTCTATAGCCTCATGGCAATGCACTTAGCATAGCTCAGTTGTTAACTAGCGTAGGCTATTTGCACAAATACAGTGTTAAAAAAATACATACTGCGTAATTTGGTTAACATCGTTTTGTCTCTCTCTTGTTCTCTCTTCCTGTCACACTTGAGTGTAAATGACACTTTTCTACCCACAGTTGCATAATTTTAACGTTTCCTAACCAAAAATATAACGAATCTGGCAGATAAAGCAACAGAGTAACAAGAGACATTGATTACCGTTAAATGTCTTGTACTTTTACTAGAATTAAATTTGAATCAAACTTGCATAAAGTGGGTTTATATACGAGTATATGATAACAGGAATAGCTATTACAAGGTACATGTAAACTTTGCTACAGAGGTGAAAGCAAATGCAAAAGGAGTCTTAGATGAGCTGAAACAAGTCAGTAGTTTAAAGGGACACTGATAACGCGAGAGACTCGTGTGCTTGATAGTGGGGAATATTGAAAAGGAAACTGTGTCTGACACTTTTTTCCTACAGGCGAGTATCAAGGATACTGTAAATGAATTATTCAAAATTAAAATATCTCTGCTGCGTAACAGGTTCGGGGAGTATTGCAGATGCCGAGGCTGATATTGACACATGAGAGCTCCTTCTAGGTCTAGTGTTAAATTACTACCGTGCGTCAAAGCCAGACCCATAGAGAGAGTGTCCCGAGGCGGCGATATTAATCGACGATATCTTAAAACTTGCTCGTTAAGGTAAGGTTAAATTGCTACCTTTCTTCCAAGCTAAGCTCCCAGTGGCCCTTGAGACTCTGTGAGTCATGATAGAGCAACGTGCTACAGAAAAGGTACAGTAAAGTCACCATGAAACAGAGGCATAACTCAAACTTCAACGCGTATAACGCCTATATTCGTCTTTCTTTTACTTCTTGAAAACGACGGTATCTTTCAAGAACAGTAAAATTCATTCCCATCACCAGGAAATTAATTCGGGTAATTTTAGCTGTTTCAAGATAAAGTCAATACCGGAACTTCTTTTGCGGTCTGGATATTGCGCTGTTTAAACCTATTGTTTCGCAGAATCCCTCCCCCGCCCCAGAAAAAAAAATGTTTGACCATCTCACCTTTTATATGTTCAGCGATCAAATCTCCCGGTGAAATCATCAACCTCGCTGATGATGTTTTTATAAGGACTTCTTGCTTCCTCGTAGGAAAGCCTCATATTACAAATGTACCCGGTATATAGATTCATCAACTTCATGTTGGACGATGCTATTCGCTGTGAAATGGCGCTGGGAAAATTAAAAATGACTCAGATTTGCAGGAGTTTTTGTGATATACGTACTGAAAAAAAAGTATATCTTATTTTAACCAGACCACTGAGCTGGTTAACAGCTCTCCTACGGCTGGCCCGAAGGATTAGATTAATTTTACGTGGCTTAGAACCAACTGGTTACCTAACAACGGGACCTACAGCTTATTGTGGAATCCGAACCACATTATGACGAGGAATGAATTTCTATCACCAGAAATAGACTCCTCTAATTCTTCATTGGCCGCTCGGAGAGTCGAAAGCTGGGCCAACAGCGTGCTAGCCGAAAGCTCTATCAACCCCTCCAATGAAGAACTTATACGTACTGAAGTCCAGTTCAGATTCCCTTAAGGTTTCTGGACAGCTATGGGTTCGTCGTTGCATATACATTTTTGCATCGTTTATGGCAATTAAGAAAAAGATATCGTTAATGAGACAAAAGCTCATTTGTCTAATATACTGACGGTACTTATGATATAATACCAGAAAATCTTGTGGAGAAGCGTGCAACTCTCAATAAGATTCCAGAATTCTAATTCGCAAAAGAAGAATATTCACTAGAAGCCTTATTTTCTCAGATTTCCTTCTTATAGAGGGAGAACGAATACTATCTCAATTGCAGCTATAACGAAACATCAAACTCTGATATGCATATAAATGAGAATGGTAAGTACTGCACATGGGATGGAAATATAAAAATGGCAACATATACTTCTGGAGGTGACAAAGTTCTTGACAACAAAACAGACGATGCTGTAACCAACAAAAGTAACAACAAAGAATGAATCGCGGTTGAGCACACTGAATTACAGAAGATGTTTAATTGCTAGTAATTTTTTTTTTTTGAGTTTATGATTTTTTCTTGGGATGACTCACAGATAGCCTAAAACAGGCCTAAGGAAAAATAAAAAAGTTATTGACGTTTAGAGAACACAACTGGAATTAACAGCACTTATTTGCCCAGAAGACAAGAATTTATATGAATACTAACTGGTATCTAATGAGATGAGCTGAATCTACTGCGCATGCTCCGAATTCAAGAAATGGCCACCTTGCTATAAGAAGCAAATGAATATGGTAGGCGCATTAAACCCAAGTCTGGTGAACGACCTAAGAAACCTTCGCATGCAGTAAGACGTAATGTGTAGAGCCAGGAATTTATGATGGTGTTACCTCAATCCGGCAGTGTGACTTAACATTAATGGATAAGACCTTCCATCGATACTCATATGAGAAATAATCCAAGATAAACAACCAACTAAAAATACTTGAGTGTTTGCAGAAGACCATGGCTTGAGAAAAAAGTTGTGTACGAAATGATAAAGTATGCAATCCTTTATAATTAGCTTCTCGTTATTTACACGAAGCTATTAATTCAGATAAGCTCTTGTTAATACCGTGATCTATAAAAGAGACTGATTACAGTTACGGAGACGCAGTTAATAAAGATTAAAATTGAGCAGCAGTAGAGAAAGGATCAAGAACGCTCTGAGCTCCTACCTCCATTTTGCTATTTCCTCTTCATGAAAAATGGTAGAAGCAGAGAGAGCTGCTCGAATGCAAGTGAGCGAAGATAAGGAGACAGACCGTGGACGCAAACAGTCTGTCAGTACCACTTGTTATACCTGTGATGTCTCAAGGTCCCCTTTTTTGTATGTCCTAAATAAGAACCCTTTCTTCTTACCAGCACATACATACAGATACAAGTCGTACCCGGCAATAGGAACGAAAGATATGTGTGGCAGGACAAATGCACTGTAATATTTCGAACACAGTTCAGTGTCTTCTGTCAATTACAGCCTTCGTAGCCACTGACTCAAATCTTTAGTTTTTTTCGGGTTAGAATTGGCGCCTGAGAATAAAAGAAAAGAAAAAATGTAGGTTTCTCAAGATCACATCTTTACATCTTTTTTTTTTCAACAACTTCCATTCCCATTTTTTTTTTCCTGACTGAGGTCGAACATTTCATAAATCACAGACAGAAAACCACGCACATACTGAAGCACATTAATCATGATGAAATGAACTACACGTTCATAATTCCTCAAACGCTAAGAAGGCTTCCCGCCGCACCGTTTTTTTACACGCTCTCGTAAAGCATAGACAGTAAGATGCGTGTAACAGGAAATGAATTCTGAGAGTAGGATATTATCTTCATCGTCTTCAGGTAAGCCTTGTATCGTTTTTATGAGGATATCGCACAACATTTTTATACAAGAAATGACTTACACAGATGAAGACGTACTTTTTATAAGCGGATCAGTATTTCTGAAACTTTTCAGATTTTTCCAGAAACCTGACAATGAAAGATTTCGGTAGATATGACAATTATCATAGGCAATACTACAGGTTAATTAGATGTAACGAAAAAAATTTTTCTAGGCTTTTATAGCAAATACGAATAAATTCAGCTCACGTTGTCTCATATAAAACTACTCAATAAATAATGATCAAACCGCAAATTACTTATACTGAAAGATAATTTTACGCGAAGAGAGTGACGTGTATCAGACATCGGTCTAACGACTTCTCCCTTAATGAAGGGAGGAACACGGAATATTCTAACGAGTCCTCGCTCGTTCACTTCGCATAAGCGCTTGATTTTAGAATTCTTGGCGATCAAAGGAAAGGAAATAGAATGGCCGTCGAGGCGAAAGAGACGTTGCTGACTGGCCCGGAGGCGATATTCTTTAATTTGTTCTACCGGTTTGGCGGGAGGTCCATGGCAGATACATTAATGGATGAGATACCTGGAGAAGGATGCTGGAGATTTAAGAGGCTGATAGGCTTAAGGATGCTTCAGAAGATAAGGGCTCTCTCTCTCTCTCTCTCGGCAGCAGCAATTGCATTTTTTTTAAAACTCTGAACGAGAGAGAGAGAGAGAGAGAGAGAGAGAGAGAGAGAGAGAGAGAGCGAGAGAGAGAGAGAGAGATGAAACCAGTCCCCATCGACATGTGAACTCGCTAGAATGATGGGTAGCGAAAACCTCCAAACTAGATGAAGGGCAGATGAGGGATGTTTGCGAGAATACCAAAATCATTTGGTGTTTCTTTTCATTAGCCTTCAGCGACTCTTAGTTGTTAGTGGAGCAAATAGTTCACTATGCCGTGGGTCCTGTTTTTTAATTCCGTTGCTTTTTTTAGTAATTTCTCCGCATCAAGAGTGACGATAATGTGGTAAAATATACGTGGAGATTTTATAGAAAAGAAGTAAACAAAAAGGGAAACCAAGATGGAACGTACAACAACGGAGGCGATTAAAATGACCTCCATCGTTTTCATCTTATTAATTTATATTTTGTGTTTACTGATTGATGATAGACTTATTTATTTTTCTATTTATTTATCCATTTACTTATTGTTTTTTGTGTTCTGTGAGGCACTTCTTCAACAGTTTTTCTTTAATAATTTTTATCCATCAGATACCATCTTTTAAAACACCTAATGTATATAATACTTTGAATACAAAAACATTAACTTTTCTTTTAAAATATTAGTGAAGTTAAGTCAATGTAAAACGAGAGAAAAAGAAAGAGAATTCGTTTGTTTAAATCAGACATTAAGCATCACGTCATCCATCATATATGCGGTCTTCCAATATGCATAATTTGACCATTCTTTTGCCTGCATAGTAAGTCAAGTGGGAAAAGGCATCCACTATTTTCTTGAAAACTGCTGAAGATTACTCTTTATTCAGAGAAGATGTAAATTCTACCAGTTATTCTCAAAGTACGTCCATTGAAAACCAGACCTTAAGAGATTTTACTTTGAAGGTAAGACAAATTTCTTCTCTTTGAAGTGACTGGATTTTTCTTAGATAGTGACCCCCAAGGGTTTTAACCCGGTATGTATCCACCTTTGCGGCGTGTTTAGTACAAGCCCGTTGGGGAATACCGTAAAAACATAAACAAAAGACCATAAATATCATAAAGATAATGACCCCCAAGACATATTGGTCCTAGATAACGACCCCCGAAAACCCTTGGGGGTTACTACCTACGAAAGATCCAAGTGATTTTATAAGCCAGGCCGTTTATCATCTAAGCAACCATTGTTACCAGTTTTCCGTGAAAGTGAAATGGAAGGATTCTCATGGAATCCCGTTGGATTGATCTTTATGAGAGGTTAATTTATTAAAAATATATTTTTGATCAAATGATATAAATATTTTCCAGAGAGAAGACATATCCTTTTATTCTATTATTTGGTGGTTTTATATAGACTTTCA
>JANJGK010000021.1:4473905-4506405 GCA_039081455.1 Macrobrachium rosenbergii | reverse complement strand
ACAAGACTCAAGGGAGAAGAGAACAAAGGCAAAATGTCGCGGATTGTTTTTTTTCCCTTGTCTGAGCTCTTTTCTTTCTTTCTCTTTGGAGAAAGAGAAGGAAATCCAGCAGCTTACTCCAAATGAAAGTGCTCTTTCGTTTTCAGGTCTTGTCTCCAGGAAAGGCACCTCCTGTTTAAATTTGTAATTAGATTTCGTTCTCGTCCTAAGTTCCTTTGATTAAATATTGCTGCATGTTCTTTCATTACTTTAGTTTAACACGAGACAACAGCAATAGGAGGTCTTGGGTTAGCGACTGGAATATTGCCAAGAAAGAGAGAGAGAGAGAGAGAGAGAGAGAGAGAGAGAGAGAGAGAGAGAGAGAGAGAGATGCAATATGTATAAACTGTAGAGATGTTTAATTCTTGTCTTGTAATGGATTTGAACATGTTTCTGTCATTATAAAAAATGAATTTCAAAATGTATTTGATTACAGAGATCCAATTATTTCCTTGAATGTTCTATTATCTGTTACTCATGCAACTAATATCTTTTTAATTTCTCAACCTCTTCTTTAAATTTCTATGAAATCTCTCAATACTCATGTTCTCTATAGTCTGACGTCAGATGAAATAACCCGGCCTGCATGAACATTACAAATACAGAGGGTGTTGCTTCTCTAGCACTCAACAGATCCTTCTTAAAATACGCCAAGGGCTCAGTGAAAGGAGGAGGATAATAAAGCAATAATACACTTGTCCACTTCCAAAAGCAGAATAAACCTGAACTGTTCAGAGCTCGCCTTATCAGCTCTTATTGGAAACCCAAGAGATGAGGGAAGAACAACTCGCCCCGCGAAGGATGAACTTGACCGACTGCGTATTCATTTCCATCCTCATCCTCGGACCCTGTCCAGTGCATCCTCCTGTTCCTCTATCCAGGTGGCAGGGGCTGGCCGTTACCTCTCTCTAATAAAAAGTGATGAGAGACGTAGCCTCGACTAACATCCTGCCAAAAGTGCTCCGCAAATTTATATCTTCCACTCGACCCTCAGTTTGCTCAGGCAGACAGAGCGACATAAAAACGGAATAAAACAGAATGAGAGAGAAAGCAAAAAAATAAAAAAAAGGGAAAACGAAATAAAAGAAAACATGAAGTTCGTGGCCGAGGCTCAACAACCGATAGCAGAACCGGTTTCTCAATTAACATTTACATTGCAAATAAGCAACATCAATATCGCTTTATCCTGACGCTTGTTGTCCTGAGCGTCTCGAACCACACCCTCGCAGATAGAGGTCCCGGCGATGTTCCCACTCTTAAATGCAACCTATTCCTGACAGCAACGAAAAGAGGTGGCGGGGAATGCAACACAAAGGAGAGGAGGTAGGGAGGACTTCGTTGCAAGTGTATGTCTTCGGTATTTGGTTCTGCCTAAGAATATCTTACGTTTGATTTTTTTTGGTATTTTCCAGCCCGATTGGTGCTAAAATCCCCCCCCCACCCCAACCCAGCACCTCCACACACATAAGCGCACGCTCTCTCTCTCTCTCTCTCTCTCTCTCTCTCTCTCTCTCTCTCTCTCTCTCTCTCTCTCTCTCAGAAAGAAAGAAACTTCTTTACAAAGGATCAAGTTTCTTACAATAAAGTAGAAGTGTATATGCTGTATATATATATATATATATATATATATATATATATATATATATATATATATATATATATATATATATATATATATATATATATATATATATATATATACACACACACACACACGCACTTTTAGTTTATGCTAAGAAAACTTCCATTTGGAAGGTTAGTTACGTTGCCAGTCCTTTAAGATTCTACATCAAAACTAATTTACATATATATATATATATATATATATATATATATATATATATATATATATATATATATATAAATATATATATATACATATAAATTAGTCTTGATGTAGAATCTTAAAGGACTGGCAACGTCACTAACTTTCCAAATGGAAGCCTTAAAAATAGATTTATAGAAAAGGCGTTGCCTGTCCCTGAAGGAAGCGCCAGAAACACCTCTGGATACAGATCATACTATAAAATGAATAACCGAACTATCTTTATCACATATGAATGACATGTATAATTACTGTGCTGTATTACATGACCCAGAAAATCGTTTTCTTTTATTACGCTAATTGTCATCTTTTAAAACAGCTTTTGTGTTTTATCTAGCGTACTTCACATAGGAATATCTGCTTATTCATTATCGTTTATATTATTATTGTTATTATTATTATTATTATTATTATTATTATTATTATTATTATTATTATTATTATTATTATTATTATTATTACGAATATTTAATAATTTTTATGGAAAAGGTTATTATTATTATTATAAACATTTAATAATTGTTATGGAAAAAGTACAGAGCTTATTAGCTTACAATGCAAGTTCCACCTGAAAAAGCTCACTTATTTGCAAGAGCGAGTGAAGGACAGAGCGAAATGAAATTAGCTTCATGAGACTAATACGTCTTTCTGCAACGCACGAGCATCACATCCCTAACAATGCCTGGGAGGGTTGCAAGAGCTCTGGTGCTCGGCAGTATAATATAAGGGCTCCTCACCAGAACATGGATACTTATCCTTTTCGATTCGAGCGCTGTGCACTAAGCCGAGAGTTTTATTTCGGAATAAAACTTGCGTGAGGTTCGAATGTGAGGTTCGAACGAAAAATTTCTTGCTGATTTTCCATAAGCAGAAGGTTTGGTAGCAGCGCCTTATGCCAGACTGTATCAAATGTCTTATATATATAACAAGAGTGGTAAATAAAGATACTCTGAAACCATATATTGAAAATAACCAAACATTAGTGATACAGAAGAGAAACCTGGGTGGATCATACTCTATGGATGCTGTTCTGATGAACTGAAAGAGGATCGTTGGAATCAAATTACTTAAGGAAGTGAGAGTTGAGCAAAGTTTCTATACTTCAGCAACGTCAGAAGTCGTTGGAGATAATAAGAGTGGTCACAAAACCTACGAGCTGGAGTGAACTCGGAGGGTGTTTTGAAGAGGAAGTAAGAGGGAAGGATTTGCCATTTTACGAATATGGCGGCAAAACACAGGGGCCAGTTTATTCACAAACTGTAAAGAATGTTTGATAACACGAACCAGGCCATATACCCAGTTGATCCTTAGGGAGACAACAGCGCTTTGAACATTGAGAGCAAAGAATATCAGCGATAGCATAGGATAAGAGAAGCTGGATAAGAGAATGGGGATCAAGAACCACTGAAAGTAGAGCCAGCTGCAAAATGATAGCGAAGGTTGATTGAATGGTTCGTCAAAATAATGTAACAGCATGAAAGGCCATTGATCTGAAAATGAAAATTTGCTAACATAGGAATAGTTATAGATCCACCAGGAGGGAGGAGAAGGAGCATTGGACTTACAAGAGATGATAACTTTATTTGCTAAGAACCTGAATAGACCTATAACAGCGCAATCCAGTTTTCCTCTTTATTGGGGTGTGGGGGTTGTGGAGAGTGTCCGAAAACATAGGTAAATCCTTCTTTTTCATTTCGAAAGTTTTCTCGTCCTTCTGGTTATGTAAGAATATTTTTAAGAATGTGGACAATAACAAGTTTTTATTTTTTTTCAGTAGGAGACTTTATTGGAATATACTGTAAGATTTCCTATTAGTGTGCGAAAGCTTATTTTTTGAAAGTAAGTAAATAAACCGATACCTAGCAAATACAAAGGAAGCCTTAATAACAACAGGAGAGGTACAGAACGACAAATGCGCCAACTCTCTCTACCAAATGGACACGAAGAGTACTCAGACCTCCACTGATAGAGACTTGTGACACAACAACAAAAATGAACACCTCACCGACGGTAGGCACAAAAAAAAAAGAAGGAACAGAAATAAGATAAAAATCAGAAAAAAAAACTAAGGCAGGAAGAATTTCCTAGTGACCTAAGGGTTTGAAGTTTTGTAGTAAGGTCACGTACACATATCCTGGGAGTTGGTAATTTGTTTCACTTGATTTCCGATGGGAGAGGTGAAGGCATCATTCCCTCCCAAATCAGAATGAATGAAATGGAACAAATCTGTGTTGTTTACTAAAGTCTGCGAAGTACAGACTTTCCATATATAGCTACCTTTTCTCAGTATACTATCTTATTTTGAAGGTTAACAATCAAGTCGTGCTATATGCTCATAGACTTGCGACAAATGTGATCAGTAAGAACTCACTGCTGCCGCAACTGTCAGTAACTACTCAGGATTTTATGCACATAGGCTAAGTGATAAGACTAGAGCCTCGATGGCTCAGTCGGTTACAGCAGCAGCTTCGGACTTCGTAGAGGTCTGTGGCGCGGGTTCAAATCCGCAGCCGACTGATCAGAGAGGCAGACACTTTGCTATCCGTGTAGACATCCCGGGATTATATATGTAATCTACGGATAGGTTTGCTTAAAAAGCAAATGGATGTTACAGACTAAATACACACACAAAACAAAGCCACTACAACACCTTCTAAAAACATAACAAACATCTCACACGTCTCGAACTCTCGCCATACCCGCGCAATAACTTCTCGCTGCTGGGAAGAAAGGGCGTTGGGTCGGGTATGATACATGAACATACGCTACCGGGGTCTAAGCGATGTCAGGCAGGGCAGCCGATCGAGACCACAGGTCTACCCCAAAGCCAAATAAAAAAGTCCTTCAAAAGAAGGCATCGTGCTTACCCCATACAAAAATGGGAAAAAAGCACGTTAAAAGAAGAAGAAGGCTAAGTGATAAGTCTGTAAAGAAGGGTCATGTTAGAAGCAGCAATAGAATCAGCCTGAACAATTCTGGGCTCTTATTCTTGTTAAGAATAGTATATAAGGAGAGCTTTCATATAGTTAGGTGTAGTACTGACATCAGATGGCTCTACACATTGTAATATAAGTAGCCATTTTGTATTATCTGGGTTTAGGCCAATATAAATGACGTTTTAAAGCACTGAGGAAATCTGAAATAAAACGCGTCGCAAACCATCCAAAGAAGGCAATAGGACTGCTGTAAAGTGGTATTTAAGAAGCATTAAAAAAGAAATGAGAATTCCAGACCTGCTTAGATACAATTCCCAAACACTAACGAAAGATACATATTCATAAACATACTCTATCAATTTTGAGTGGCAGAATGACCATGAGGATTATGGAAAACGAAGCGTCATGTTATGATCCTTCTTTCTCATTTCTATACGATGGTACTTTTATGTTTCCCTCCCTCTCTCTGCCCTTTATTTTTTATCGGTGCAAAGGATGGCGAAGCCTTTCCGAGCGGTCGTCTACTTGAGCACAGCAGATCCCAACTGGACAAAGCCGAAATCTTTCCCTGAGGAACCCTGCATATGAGATGCATAAATCGTAGCGATAACATCTTTAACCTCTCACCAGGGGTCTCTGCAGATGTACTTTTTATGCAGATGATGGAAACATCTGATGTTGTAAAGATGCGTAGTTATCATAAATATGGCCTGGCAAAAAGCAAGTCTGTGCCATCCTTCAATATCCAACGCACTAAATGCAAATCGTAAACAATGAGTTCTGCTAAAATGTTCGTGATTTATGCGATTAAAGATATACGAAAAACTATTATGGTACACTATATGTGTTCAGAGAGAATTAAAATACCGTTTTATTAGGTTCGTAGGAATGCTTCGAAATCTTTCAATAATTTTTTTTGTTTTTACCGTGAAATATTTGTCCTTCCCCGGGCAGAGGGTAAAAGCTGTTTAGAAGATATTATCACATTCATTTTCAGACCAATGAATAAAGGATACATTTGATGCAAAAGCCTTTCACTGCCTCTGTCACTACATATTCTTACACACTGCCGATTGATACAACTGACTGATTTTTGGTTTCTGTAATTCAGTACCTACTTTTACATATGTCAGGTTTGTCCACAAACTCACATCTTGTATTATCTGAAAGAAAAAATACACTCAACCCGGAGACTGCTTATACTAGAGGATCCATTATCATTTCATGTATTATTAAGTCGACGTTATGTGAACTGCAGTTGAAACAAATTATCTCATAACTGATTGATGCAATTTACCCATTTTGTAATCTCCATTATTTCTTTCAGCTTAGGTAGATAAATGCCATCATTCTTTCTCTCTTTGTGAAAACAGTTCGTTGTTATCATTTTTGTTCCCCAAAGAATTTGTTGAAAAACCTAGGAAGTTGTAGAGCATTTTGCATTCACAAACAACAGCATTACAACTAACCCATTAGAATATGAGGATATCCTTTGTCTTTTTATAAAGAGTAATTCTATCCCAAACAAACACTTACAAACGCCGGCAGTGTTTGCATTTACATGCTACGAACCTAACCACACCTTTCAGTTGTCAGATAACTAATTCTGCCTGCATACAAGCTCTTCCAGGCTCGTTTCTTTTCTTCGCTGTTTTGCTCGCTTGATTATTTTCTTTAATTGCGGGCCCCTAAAGAAAAGCCTTATCATAATTACTTTTCGAGGAATAAGCAGTGGTTCGAGGTCCAATAATCCTTCAGGCGGAGAGCGGATCAAAAGGTGGTGTTCAGGGGTAGAGCGTAGTGCGTTGTTGTTTTTTCTTTTAACCTCTGAGTTTAAGAACAGGAAAACATTCTTTCGCCTTCGAGAGATGATTGTCTCTGATGAGGGCCTGTACAAATAAAAAAATGTAAAAAAAAAAAAAACTTAATTCATAAACCTCATCGCTTTTACTTTTGTCCCTGTCACCTGAACCATAGAGTCATCCATTGATTTCCAATATTTTTGATAACCATACTCAAGAATAATTCTTTTCACCGGCAACGATTTCAAGACTCGTAAGAAGCATCTATCTATTCATGTACAACTTGAGTAACTTAAGCCCTTTCCCCCTTCCCTCGCATCACCCTGACCCCCTCCCTCATCCATCCCCCCTTCGGCTCCACGCTGTCTGGGGAGACCGAGAGCAGTTTACTTACCCCATCCATTCCCCCGTCATCAACCAGACATCAGCTACAACCCCCTCTTACGGGGAAGCCCCTCCCACCTGAGAGAGTTCCTGCTTATCTCATCCACACCAATCCTCGTCCACCTCTTCTCCAAGCTCCTAATCATTATCCCTCCCTCCCCATCACAGCGGAGTTGGCGTAGCTCCAACAAACCCCCAGCTGGGTACAAATATTTTTCTTCGAATTCAAGTTACTGCGCTTGTATTGGATTCATTTATTTTGCATGGGTGATCAACCGAGCATTTTATTAGAATAACGAATATGACTTTCAGCCACAAAGCAAAATGAAGATCATTAATGATAAGTCGGAAATTCGTAGTATAACAAAAGGAGCATCAACGCAGAATATTCATTGATGCGTCGTATTGGCAACTCATGAAAGTCGAGAACACTCTGGGCAACTTGACTGCCTGCCGAGACTCGACTTGCTACTTTGGTGAACCTCGTCTTCGATAAAGGAGATTTGACAATTTCCCCTGAGAAAGTTTCACCCATTTCGTCATTCATTTTCAAAAGTTCTTTTGCAGCCTCAAGAAGCAGCGAAAACTCATTTCATCAACTAATTCTTTGTTGAATAATTGAATTTAGTTGAAGCGTAAACCACACTGATGAGAAGTTTTGAGTATGAAAATAAAATGTCTCGTCATGAAGAACATAAAAGAATGTAAAGAGCCAAACGCTATTTTGATTATGGGTGGAGGCTGATGTTTGTAAAAACACAGACAAAAAGTCGACATGACAAATCGCAATAGGAAAACTAGTTTCATTTTCAAAAGCATCAAAGCCATCGCTACAGAATCTAATATAAGACGATTAAAGAGTGAGTCATTCCAACAGCTGATTAAGAACTGTTGTTTAAACTAATTAGCAAATGGATTGCGAAACCGAGATGTACCTGTTCATTTAAAACAGGAATCAAAAGTGCTTCTTTAAGGCGAGTTCAAGTGCGCAATAAAACCTCTTATATATGTTTTTCTAATCTTAGAGAATGTGAAGACTAAGAACCTGGATTTCCGAACCTTACGAGCGAGTACAAAAATACATTAGTGCATATACTGTGAGGGCCATATGCATGATATAAACAGATACAATCGAGTATTCAACAAGCACTCATTGATTGTTTTAGACGCTGTTTATCAGTGACAGTCGTAATAGACAAAATTGCGCGTACGAAAAAAGAAATATGCAGACTTCTCCCTAAGCAGATTTTGGCTTCATTTGTATGGCCAATATAAATGCCGTTAGTCGTCAAATTCACCAGAGAATGCTAAAACAAGAAATAAACATTCTTACTTCTCCACAATCAAAACTTCTTAGTAGATACAACAAGCATCGACAACATAGTATTGTTTTATTACACAACTCTTCGTTATACGGATACCTGATTCCGTTGTACATAAGCAACTCATCTCATATGTCCCCCCCCTCTTTTTTAATTAATTAGATACATATTTCTATCCCATCTTTAATGATATCCTATTAAAATTCTTTTTCCATTCTCCCATCGCGTAAAGAAAACCTCTACATATTTCTATCATTTGATGTTTACCTGTATCTTAATTACAGCAGTCTTTTATTCTGCATCCTTTTTATTGTTCATGCGTTGTGACATAATAGATTTTTTCTATATGCCTTTAGTATTTCCTCATATTTTAATCCTGTGCAGCATAATGCATTCAAAATCCTTGCAGCTATTGATGGGTTTTGCTTAGCTGGCAATGCACACACCTCTTGAAATCAATATACGAACATGGGTTAAATTAAGTAACGCGATTCGAAAAGGAAATGAAATCTGCTAGATCTAATTAACCCGTGAAGAGGCCAAACTCACGCACCTCTTAAGAAGATGCACATGGCTAATTACAAATTTTCTAATCATGCAAAGAACGCATCTATCACGATATACATAGATTGCCATTATATCGAAAATATATAATAGACGTTGTAGAGACTGTAGGTCCAATGCCCAGCGAGCATGAAACATACCCTCATCAAAATCTTAGATACTCAAAGTGTCATATTGTTGTAATGAAAAGTAAGGCGAGTGACCTGTGGTCAGGTGGCGTGATAGTGGCGTCTCTTCCCAAACCAGGATGTGTACCCTGATAGTGGCAAAGTACATAGTGTCGTTCTAAGTTCATCGTCATCATTGCCTGTGTGACGCCAAGGGTCTCTGTTTAATTTAGCCACTCATGTCTACCCTGTGCTTTCTCTCGCGTTTATCCTGTGCTTTCTCTCGCATAATTTTTTAATCATCTCCAGTCTCGCCTCTCATGTAGGCCTAGGTCTTCCAATTCTTTTGGTGCCCGACTGGCTGGTCAAAAGAAAGGGGTCCATAGATTAGAAGAGCTGCCTGGTTTTTCGAGATTGAAAACTACATAAAAGAGGACGAAATGATGTAGATGGTGAACAAATGACATCATGGATGCAAAATTATGCGACTCATGATGACATCACCTCCAAGGTTCTTCTTAACCATACACACAAACACATATACCATACCTACCGATCTTACTACGAGCTCACACGCGCACACATTATACTATATATTATATATATGTATATATATTATATGCTAATATTTAAATATATGTATGTATATATACATATACAGTATATATATATATATATATATATATATATATATATATATATATATATATATATATATATATATATATATATATATATAAATGGATGTGTTGTATACTTGAGTCGTTTGTTGTATAATTATGTATGTCCGTTCAATGGTAATGGTTGTTTATTGTTATTATGGAGAACTGCTGTTAAGGTTTTATTATATATTTATGGTTTGTACTGTTAACGTTTTCTGATGCCTTCTGTATAACAGCGAGTCTAGTTTCTGTAACTGAATTGTTAGTATCACCATGGATCCTTGTCTGGGAATAAACTACGCTTAAAATATACCCCAACGTTTATTTGGACCTGGGATAATATATTACATGGCGCAGTGAGTCTCGAGGTCTACGTGGCGAAATACACCGTTGGAAAGGAAGACTTGCAATGGCTACTGCATTGGAACTCGGTGAAGAGGCACTCCTTTTAACGAAAGAGGACATTCAGCAGCTTACTCGTGACGAGATTGTGAATTATCTCCGTGTTTTGAATGTGCCTTTCAGCCCCAAGGACAGTACAGTGAGACTGAACAGCCTCCTCCAAGGTGCTATTAGAAATGCTAAAAGGACTGAAACGGATGACGGAAGCATGAAACACGAGGACGCAAATACAGGTTCAAGTGATTCAATGATGATCATGGTGCAAATGCTGCAACAGCAGATGAAACTTCAGGAGGATCGATTTTTGCGCGAGCAGGAACGTCGGGATCGTGAACAGGAACGTCGGGATCGTGAACAGGAACGTCGGGATCGTGAACAGGAACGTCGGGATCGTGAACAGGAACGTCGTGATCGTGAACTTACTGCTCTTCTTAACCGATTTGGATCTACTACCCCTAGTGGGGCAGAAGATACTCCTGGGGACCCCCGTCGAAATATTCCTGCGAAAATTTCTATACGGCCTCCAGAGTTGCTTGAGGATGGTGTTACCTTAAAATCATTTAAAAGGTGGGAAGCCAGTTGGAAGAACTATGCTCAAGTTGCAAAGCTGAGTGAGAAACCTAGGGAGGATCAAATAGCCACCTTTTGGTCGTTTTGCAAGCCTGATTTCCTACAACGGGTTCGTCATGCGGCTGAGATTCCTTTAGACACGGCTTTGTCGCTGAATGAGGTAATTGAGCAAATTAAAAAGCATCTCAAGGACCAGCGGAATGTTACAGTGGACAGATACAAATTAGTCAGAAGAAAGCAAGATGCTGGTGAGTCTTTTGATGACTTTTTAGTTGATCTTCGTGAGCGAGCAGAGGACGCCAACCTTGCAGATATGACTTCTGATGAGTGGATCACTACCCTCATTGTATCTGGTGTACGAGACGAGGAAACGAGACAAGAGCTTTTAAGTAAAAAACCCACTCTTAGCCTTGCTGACACTATTTCTCTTTGCCGTAACCGCGAGTTAGCAGAGAGAGAAGACAAGCGTCTCAGTACAGAAAGTGCCATTAATGCAGCCAGATTCAAGCAGCGTGGTAGAAGCAGGAGTACTAACCGAAGGATTCACCGTGGATCACCTAAAGAGGAGCGACTGAAATGTCGGAAGTGCGGTTTTCCACCTCACCAGACTGGCAGATTGTGTCCTGCAGTAGGGAAAACCTGCCACTATTGTGGATTCTCTGGACATTTTAGTAAAGTTTGCGAAAAACAAAAGAAGGGAAAAGAAGCTGCACTGTCACCAAAATTTGGAAAGGTAAAACACATGGCAGAAATTTCGTTTCGTGGCCAGGAACGGCCAGTACTCCCCATTGAATTTCATCACCCGAAGACAGGTTATCTTGCTAAGATGAATGTGATTGCTGATACAGGTGCCCAGATGACTGTTGCTGGCATGGGGATGTTGCATTCTCTTAGACTACGGAGGAAGGATCTGCAGAATTACGAGGAACACCTTGTGAGTGTTAATGGGAAGAGACTGAGAATTATTGGCGGAATTGACTTGTTGCTGAAGATTGGTGATATGAATTGCATGGAAAATATAATATTTTGCAGAGATGTGAAGTTTGATGATATGTATCTATCCCTTCGTGCATGCAGGAACCTTGGTATTGTTCATGAAGACTTCCCTTTACCAGCAAAGAAGTTGGTTGAAGCTATTGATAAATCTGTTACTGCTCTAGGTCATTGTATAAAGTCCACTGACCGAGACATTGAAGTTATGGAAAAGCAGATATTGCACACTTACAAAGAAGTTTTCAATACCAAAGGGCAATTGCAAACTATGAAAACACCACCAATGAAAATCCAACTCAAGGAAGATGCAAAACCTTTTGCAATATATGCTGCAAGGCCAGTGAGTTACCCACTACGTGAAGCAGTGAAGAAAGAACTGGAAGACATGATGAAACAGGGTATTATTGAACGAGTTGGAGATCGGCCAACTGAATGGTGTCATCCTATTGTTGTTGTTCCAAAGCCTGCAGGTGGAATTAGAATGACGGTTGACCTTACGAAGCTAAACTCCCAAGTCCACAGAATTGTACATAATGCTAAAATCCCACATGATGTCATAAATGAAGTTGTATTGGATGCAAAGTACTTTACAGTTTTGGATGCTGTTAAAGGATACTGGCAGTTGGAACTGCATGAAGATTCTAGAGATCTGACAACATTTCTGACGCCATGGGGTAGGTTTAGATACAAGAGAGCACCAATGGGTTTTATCAGCACTGGTGATAGCTACAACTTCAAAGGGGATCTTGCTATAGACGGTTTGGAGCGAACACATAAAGTTGTGGATGACATTCTTATTGCTAGTCGCACACTTGAGGAACACATACTGGATGTTCGTGCTTTTCTTGATCGTTGCGTAGAGCATGGTATAACTTTGAACCTAGCTAAATTCAAATTTGCTCGATCATCCGTTCGTTTTGCTGGATTTCTTTTGTCCGCAGAAGGGAGAGAAGCAGACCCAGATAAAGTGAGAGCCATTACAGAGTTTGCAACTCCTACAAACATCACTGAACTGCGAAGTTTTATGGGGATGGTTAATCAACTGGGCTCATTTTGCTCGCACATTAGTGCTACTTGCACACCGCTGAGAGATCTTCTTAAGAGTAAAAATCAGTTTCAGTGGTTACCAGCACATTGTGAAGCGTTTGAGAAAGTTAAAGGGTTGTTAAATGAAACACCGATTCTTGCGCAGTTCGATCCCAGTAGGATGACACGTTTGGAGACGGATGCAAGTAGACTGAAAGGATTTGGATTCAGCTTACTTCAGAAACACGAAGAAGGATGGAAGCTCATCACCTGTGGAAGTAGGTTTTTGTCGGACGTGGAAACAAGATATTCCATGATAGAACTTGAAGCCTTAGCTATCAAATACGCCATACTGAAATGTAAATTATACTTGCATGGTCTCCCTCATTTTACAGTCATCACTGATCACCGCCCACTTCTACCACTTTTTAATAAATACTCTTTGAACCAGGTTGAAAACGTAAAACTGCAAAATTTAAAGGCTGATTTGCAGAGTCAGTTTCAGTTCACATTGGAGTGGAGGAAGGGAAGTGATCATGCTATAGCTGATTGTCTCAGCCGAGCACCTGTTGATGATCCAGATCAAACTGAAGAGGAATGTGATGAGCGCACTGTCATGGCTGTTTATATTGCATCGGTTTGTGATGACAGAGAATTTTAAGATGACGGAAGAGTTGTTGACCTTATTGTCGACGAACTTCAGGAAACAGCACGAAATGATCTAGATTATGTAAAGCTGGTTCATGCTATAATGGAGGACACCGTTGAACATGAGGATTCACCACCATGTGTCAAGCAGTATAAAAGTATAAGGCATGAATTATCTATAGATGGTGATCTTGTCCTGTTTGGGAAAAGGTTAGTTATTCCGAAACAAAAGAGGAAAGAGGTTTTGGAACGACTACATGCAGCCCATCAAGGAATAACCAGAACAAAGCAGCGAGCCCGATTGTGCGTATATTGGCCAGGTATCACCAATGACATAACACAAATGATTGAGAAATGTGAAGTTTGTCAACGCCATTTGCCAAGCCTGGGGAAAGAAACTCTGAAAACAGACCCTTTGCCAACACGTCCCTTTGAAAGTGTGTCTGCAGATTTGTTCTACCTCAAGGGCCAACATTTTTTGACTTACGCCGATCGTCTAAGTGGATATCCTATGGTCCAACAATGGAAGGACAGCCCATCGGCAAAACAAGTTTGTAATGCAATGATCAAAATGATGTCCCTTACAGGCTACCCTCAACGGATACGTACAGATGG
The DNA here is from genome assembly GCA_039081455.1 of Macrobrachium rosenbergii. NCBI lineage: Eukaryota > Metazoa > Arthropoda > Malacostraca > Decapoda > Palaemonidae > Macrobrachium > Macrobrachium rosenbergii. The sequence continues at coordinate 4,492,510 of JANJGK010000021.1, read as the reverse complement.
GGGACCTCAGTTCAGCGCTGCGGAATTTCAGAGATTCTTGAAGGGAAGAGGAATCAAATGGAGTCCAAGTTCACCTCATTTTCCCAGTAGCAATGGACACGCCGAAGTTATTGTAAAGAAAGTGAAGAATCTGTTGACCAAACTTGAAAATGCAACGATGGATGAGCGATTTCATGAGGCTTTGTTGGAATTAAGGAACACCCCTAATGCAGATGGACGTAGCCCAAATCAAGTGGTGTTTGGACATAATCTCAGATCTTTGGTTCCATCTCACCATAGCGCTCTCATGTCTGATAGTCGTCAGGATATCGAAGCAGCAGAGATGAGGAGGAGAGAGAAAGAGAGGATTAATACTACACGTTACAATGCATCGGCAACAGATCTTAAAGTGTTTATCGTAGGTGATAAAGTCCGAATACAAGACGCTGCAACGAAAGAATGGGATAGGATCGGTGAAATCGTCAAGGTCGGACCGAGAAACAGATGCTATTTCATCAGGCTTTCATCAAGTGGAAAACTTTGTTGGCGTAATCGTAGATACCTTCGAAAATATCATGGCGGCGATATTAAAGAGGAAACATATACATCTGTAGACGAACTCGAAAGTGAAGGCCCAAGAAGAAGTAACAGACTGAGGAAGAACACTGTACGCTTTGTATTGTAAATCATTATTTATGTATATGTACGATGACTCGAGTAATGTTAAAAAAAAAGAAAAAAAAAGTTGTTGTATACTTGAGTCGTTTGTTGTATAATTATGTATGTCCGTTCAATGGTAATGGTTGTTTATTGTTATTATGGAGAACTGCTGTTAAGGTTTTATTATATATTTATGGTTTGTACTGTTAACGTTTTCTGATGCCTTCTGTATAACAGCGAGTCTAGTTTCTGTAACTGAATTGTTAGTATCACCATGGATCCTTGGCTGGGAATAAACTACGCTTAAAATATACCCCAACGTTTATTTGGACCTGGGATAATATATTACAGGATGTATGTGTATGTGTATGTATGTGTCAGCATAACTCTGAAATGCATTGAGCAATTTCAACCAAACTTGGTATACACGTGGTTTACTATCTAGAAATCAGCACTATGGCGGTAAGACATCACTAGCACCAAAAGGCACCAAAGAGGATGGGTGTGGGAACGGCTTCCCTGAAACGAGGCTGGTTCTGCCCGTGAGATGGGGCTAGTTATACCCGTAGACTTAGTAACTTTACGAATTCATCATACCTATTTTCGGTATACATATGACTTACATATACATGTACACACGTATAACCCTGAATGACAACCAATAAACTCTCTCTCTCTCTCTCTCTCTCTCTCTCTCTCTCTCTCTCTCTCTCTCTTTGTCTCTCTCTCTCCCTCTCTTTCTCTCTCTCTCACTCTCACACTTCCTCTTCCTCTCACTCTTTCTTTCTCTCACTCTCTCCCTCTCTCTCTCTCTCTCTCTCTTTTTCTCTCCAACCATCCCTGTCTCTTTCCCCTCTTTCTTCTCCCTAACACCCCCTCTACTCTTTCTCACTCCTCTCCCTCTCACTCTCTCCCTCATTTCCTTTCCCTCTCACTCTCTCCCTCTCTCTTTCTCTCTCCAATCCTCCCTGTATCTTTCCCTCTTTCTTCTCCCTAACACCCGCTCTACTCTCTCTCTCTCACTTCATCCCCCTCTCACTCTCTCTCTGTCACCCCCTTCCTAACCCCCACCCCCTTGGTGTCATTGATGTCTTACTCCCACGGTATTCTTCTCCAAATAGTAAGTCATATGTATACCGAAAATACAGTAGGTATGATAAATTCGCAAAGTTACTAAGTCTACGGGCATAACCAGCTCAGTTTCAGGGAAGCCCTTCCCACCCCCAACCCCACCCCCTTTGGTGCCCTTTGGTGCTAGTGATGTCTTACCCCCACAGTGCTGATTTCTAGATAGTAAGCCATAATATATGTATGCCAGGTTTGGTTGAAATTGCTCAATGCTGGCACATACTTACACACACACACATACACATATATGTGTATGTGAATGTGTTTGCAAAATACACATACATCTCTTCTACGTATAAACCCTTGCATTTATACAGCATACCCAAATCTACATTTGGCTGTTGCAGGATTATCATGACTGTCACCTGATGAAAATTTATGCCTGCGATTCTCGTACGCGACATCCTGAGTTGCTATGCCAAAGCAAGTTAGTGGACCTATTAGCAATACAAGTCACAAAAGCACTCCGTAAATGGATGCGCAACACCTCAGCTTGCACAGATGATGCGTATTACATATTCATATAGAGGATATATAGGCGTGGCCAAGTACAGGAGGTGGAATACAATAGTTTCTCCTATTTGTTCTTCATAACAAATTCGTTTGCGGCCAAGATGACCTGCTTGCATAATGGTCAGCCACAATGCGTCTTTACAATTCGTATGACAGTGGCAAGCTGCGTTACACATTCGCAACGAGATCGGGGTTACAAGTATGATGGCCTCAAATAGATAGTACTGGATTAGTCATCGCATAGGTTCTCATGAGCTAAACGGATTTTAGATTATAGCTGGTGGAGGAGATGAAGTTTGGCAATTACTGGATGGCGTAGTTGGTGCTCTTAAAAATCATTCTCAGGCAAAAAATATTAGTAATTAAGAATATTTTTATTCAGCCACTGGGACTGAAGAACCTGACGTAAATTCCAGTAACAGAACTGGAAAAATGGTGTTGAAATGTTTTGCTGTTGTAGGTTTCAGACTGTGACTAATCGTAAATCCCTTCTCAGAGATCACGTATTACTGTCATTGTAAATAAGTTAATCCCTCCTGAATGCAGCCAGTCAGAACAAACTACAGCTAAATATAAAATATAGTCGTGTTTCATCCTCAACCTAACGAGCAGTGGGTACAGTTGTACGTATGCATAAGTATAGGAATGGAAGAGCACTTGGCTGTGTTCAGGAACTATAGTACATACCAAATGCAGTCACCAAGATGGGTATACCAGTTCTAAAACTTTGGTCCTCAGTAGGACATTCACGCTATATCAGTCACAAAATGAGAGAACGAACATATAGCTTTTAGTTTTTATTTTACTACAGAAACTCTGCATAAATGTATTTGTAGTATCAAATCAGTTTATACCCTTTACTTCGGTTTAATTACTATTCCAGCAATTCAGAAATCTTGTTAATATCTTTCACATAGCAATTGATTCCCGATTCCTTTTTCCTGCCGAGAGCAACGAGATTTGCTGAACAGCAGCACGAATATGCAGTAAATGTTTAGCCTCGCTGTCGAACTTCTCAGTTCTAAAGGACCTTTATTCCTCACACCGTTGGACTGTGGAACAGCCTCCCAGAGGATGTCGTGCAGTTGGAACTTCAGAAGTTCAAGCGAAGATGCAATACATTACTACACTGATGCTATTCTCCTTGCATTTTAATACATTTTTATCTATTTATTAATTAATTTTTTCTTTGATAAGCGAGATCTCTTCTTTCTGTATTTCCCTTGACCTTCTCTTACTTCCTAATGAGTACCATATTCTTTGGAAGCTTGAATTTCAAGTCAGTGGCCCTGCGGGCTTGTTCTGTGTGAATAGGGTTCATCCTCTGAATAATAATAATAATAATAATAATAATAATAATAATAATAATAATAATAATAATATGGAAACATTAAGTAAACAAGATATAATCAGTCTACAAAAGATCCAGAGATCCTGGAACTAACTAAAGAGTCAATTTCGAATGACATCTTGAGAAAAAGTATACCTTAGTTTAACCAGACCACTGAGCTGAGATCAGACTAGTTTATCAATATTAAAGTAACGATATGCAAACTGAAGAGTCGTCTTTAGATATCACTGTGACAAAACCTTTCTGTATTCCGGGGTGATGCAAAAAATGTACGTGTTCTAGTTTCTCTGTCGTAGTCGACCGGTCATACAAGAAGCTTAGAAATAACAAATAAATAAACAGAAGTAGAATCATTGTGCTCTCACATACAAACAAACAGAGAGAACTTACAAACTTTGCACTACCGCCACCAGACACCTTGATTTTTTTTTTACTCTTATTTTTATTATTATTTTTAAAGTTAATAACTACCGAACCGGTTTTTCCCCCACCGAACATCCTGACGCGGAGTCAGGTGTCGGATCTTCTTTTGGGAATGTCCCTGAGGCAGCTGGTTGGCGGAACTGTTACTTCTACGCGCTCTCCGCCATAAGCTTTTTTTCAAGTGGATTTCTTGGAATCTTTGGTTTATTTGTTGCTCAGTTATCACAGACTGATCGTTCCCTGTTTTCTTAACCCTCACTCACGGTTGTTAAGTATACATTCAGAACTAAAAGAAAGCAGGAGTAAAATTAATTTTTTCTCCCCAGAACGCTTCCACTGATTCGTGAAATCAACCTCGCAATGACGATGAACGCTGTAATTCTAAACCGAGGAATTAGTATGCAGCATGCAAGTATTTTTATGAGCTTTGTTTCAGGCTGAAATTGCATCTACCATCAATTACATGCTGGCGCGCGGAGATTATTAATGCGGTGGAATTTCGTGTTTATTACGCTCACGTTGTCATTTAAAAATCAAAGGGGAAATTACGAGCTGTTTTGATGACCGGTGACCTTATGCTGGAGCATGAAGCGTTCGTGAAAGGTATAGAATAACCAGCCACGCAATGCAGCTAAGACTTTAATCCCTTTACACTTGAAAATGAATTGTAACTGTTGCAAATTGGACTAAGTTCCGCACGAAACATGTCGTCGGTTTCGTCTCGATGCCATCTGCTTTTCGCTGTAGCCGGAATGGTTAATGATTTTTGAGAGTAAATATGTCGAGGAAACAGGATCATATGGGTTTTTATAAAAAATTTGAATAATTGTGAGAGTTAAATGCGACAATGAAAAGCATATTAACCGACTGGTATATGTAATAAACAAGCCATTTTGGCGACCCAAAGGAACGAGAGAAACAAAGAGAGGGCTATGAATCAATAAGTTCAACAAAGCGCAAAGATTTTCTTTTAGTCTTATTTATTCCACATTATCATAATCTTCATTCAGTCTAGTAAGGAATTTTTTTTTATTGTCGGTTCATTTACACGTTTGACCCCAGTTTAACTAGAACCAGTCCGATCACCTGCTCTAAGCAATGCTCCCGGACAAACGACGAATTACAGGTTTTATGAATGAAGAAGAACCTCTTGTGCAGCCCAAAAGGTACCATCGTCATTGTTTACTATGATTGTTTCTTATGCAAATTACTTCAGAAGATCAGCCTCTGGGCGACGATCAGTACTCGTAGTAACAAGAAGCGGTAGATACATAATGTTATAACGGTACGGTCAAATGCATAGGTGAGGAGGTAGTGTGCCAATTTTTGCGAGCAGTGTAGGTAGTTTAACCTGATGGCATGATAATGAGGGCAGGTCTCCTCGAAGACAAAGAACTTAAAAAATTTACTGTAACTTATGAATTTACATATAATAAAAGCATCAGTTCATGTTCTATATCTTTAGCTCTTTCCATGTCGATTTGTTACAAAATTTCTTAACGTTCACATTTTTTTTTTATTTAATTTTGTTTAAAATTTGCCATTAACCCATTCCTATCTGGGGGCTTCTGGGAGAAGCCATCCGTCTCTCTCGTACTAGGTAACGAGGGCTTCTCACAGAAGCCCACCCCAAAACCGTCCATAACTTTTTAATAGCTCGATATAGCGTCCCCAAAATTTATCCAATCCATACCTTGTTTTCTCTACTTGAGCTCTATAAATTAAAGAAATCCTTTCTCCCCCCAATCAATCCATAATCTACCCCCGAAAATAATATTCAAAACTACGCCAAAAATTCGCCTTTTCTCTGGCGAGACTATAATGCTCATTTCGCCCGCGTTTTTCACAGGCGGAAGCAAGGCCTTCTAGAGGACAAGTGACTCCCATATAATCATATTTCACTACAAAGCTAAACCTACTCCAGTAGAAATACTTGACTTTTTCTGCCTCTCGTGTAAACAGCTATTTGTATTTTTACAATACTTACTAATAGACATGTATACATAGCTAATGGTGTTATATTCCTAGAGGCATGGATGTGCACACGAATCTACATTCAGCCTAAAGACAGGGTTACGCGGATCCATCTGTTGTCACTTTGCTTATAAATTCAGCAACGGACAACAGTAGGGGTTTTATCTACAGCGAGCAAATTCACCTATATACAAATTTTTTACAAAATGCGGTGATCTTGTAAGCCTACAATTGCCGTCCATACTCGGCCACCTGGATACGCTAATCCTCTTTGGTGTCTAGGTCAAGTAAGGAACAATAAATAACTGTAGCTTACTTTTGCTGTGTACATACATCCCTGAAATAATGAAAATGAAGACAAATTCTCATGACAATATACTTTACTGATACTTTCAGTACATGTGGCTTTATTTCAGACGTACTTAAAAGGTTTCATCAACAAAAATAAATGTTTTCTATTTTATCATTGGTTTTGGTGCCTCGAAAGGAAATCAACTTCCATTTGCAGTAATTATCCATGAATATTTATCTAGGATGTAATCCTGTGATTTTACTCAATTCTTTGTAGTTGTTGTACACATCAGAACATTTACAGAAAAAATATACAACTTTTTTTTGCCATATTTTACTTTCTGTGATTTGATTACCGTCCACCCCAACTTGGTGTGACCTTTTTTCGGGAGCAATTCATTTGGGCGAATTTGGGCATTAATCAATATATTTACGCGACTATTCATTGTATAGTTTGGGCGACAAAGTATCAAAATCCGGCAAATTGGCACCAATCATATGGGCGAATCAGCAAGGAAAAGAGGCAGAAGTTACCTGGCTAATAACGGGCAGTAGTTATCAGCATTAGTTATTCAGTTACTCGGCTATCTTAAACCGACGAAAAAGGTGCTTTGATATTTTCTGGCTTTTCTTTTTGTATAGACAATATTGAAGAATGTTTCGTGGCTGTGCACAAACAACAAAAACCAGATGTCAAGCTAGGATTAGGTTAGTGGTAAGCTAGAATTAGGCCACTAACCTGAGCTATCAGAAGTTTGCGGATCGTAGCCAGGATAAAAGACCGATTTTAAGTTTTTGTCCTGGTGCTCTCAATTCTAAAGCGAACCCAATTTACTCAATTATAAAACTAAGTATTACCAAGAGATTGGCAAAACTAAGGACCAGAAGCACAACCCCATCCTCACGAAATCCTTTGAGCAATTTTAACATTCAAAAACTTTAGAACCAGAGACAAGGCCACCAACTAATTATAATAATGCATTATACAAAAATCCCGCATTTCTGTCGCCTCACTTATCCGACACATACAAGCCCAACGCTTAAGCCTGTGTTGTAGTAACCATGACAGTCGCAGTAACTTCAATTTGTAGGCATACATAAGCAATAACCACTCCCGGGACAAATTACGCTTATCACCATTGAAAATTTGCTGCCTGCTTAACTTTAATTATAACCCTTACATAGCAATTTGGACTCTGTTCATCCCCAGAAGATCCCTAAATTATTTTCTTGGTATCTCATGTCAGTGAATTTTCACTTCTAACTATCATCGCTCAAGTTATCTTTCTGTTCATCCCCAGAAGATCCCTAAATTATTTTCTTGGTATCTCATGTCAGTGAATTTTCACTTCTAACTATCATCGCTCAAGTTATCTTTACAAGTGTTCTCGGCCGAATGCGATCTCCAGATCATAAGGAATGATCTTTATTATTCCTGTCATCAGAAGGATCAAAATACAATATCACTTTGCTGAACAGAAGTTTAAATCTGCAATGACTGTTGCAAGTAAACACCATGATTCGAGGGTAATACATTAGAAAATTAAAATCCATTACATCGTTTACTTCATTTCTCATATCAATTTCCCCATCTTACTTCTGTTAACCACCCAATCAATAACTACCAATCCTTTGACTTCATAGGGCATTCTTTGTCTTTCAAGGAGTATTACAAAGTCTACCCCGTCACATGACATTTTGGGGTTAAAGAAATGGACAAAGGTTTACAGACATATATATTAAGCTGGTCTTCATACAGGTAAATACTATTACATATCCAAAGTAGTCAGTTTATAAAATTGAATAGTAGGTAGAGCACAGCATTAAGTTCTAGTTGTCTGTGTAACAGAATTTAGAGCACTTCGAATCCTCACAGGGTATGCACAGCGTCTGAGTTCTAGTTGTCAGGGTAACAATTTAATGCGCTTCGAACTGTCACAGGACATGCATAGCGTCTACAAGTCGAGTTCTTGTTGTCTGGGTAACCGAATTCAGAGCGCTTCTAATCCTCGCAGGATATTCAGTCTTAACGAAAAGCGTCGCTTTCCATTAGTATTAGTGTCGATGTTATGGACTGCTGCAGCTACACCAAGAGCCTGTGCATAAGAAAAGTAGTTTGATTTTAGAATATACTAAGTTTCCATGACATAACCTACCCTCTTAGGTGAAAATAGCCTGTTCAGTTAGTCCCAGCAGCTATTCTAAGGTTATTATAATTAATACTATATCGTATGAGTAAACGATCCCATTAACAATCCCATGTATTAGTATTATTGTTACTTCAAACTGCCATCTACTTTCACATTAATCCCATATATTACTACCATTGTTCCTTCAAACTCCCAAAAATACAACAGGATAGAGAGTGCCATCCTTTAAGATATATTTAATAGGGCGCCAATCTTACACTGAAACAACCGTATCTAACTTTAGTGCTACAACTATGAAAGGTGCCATGCAGTGCAAACGCTACTATCTGGCAACTTTCGTCCTTTAGTATACACTCTTAGGGAACAAACTGCACAACCCCACGGAGCAAAAAAATTAAGTTAGGGAATTCAGAATAAGAAAAGGGTTCCAGAAGCAAGCTCCGGCGCTGGAGGAAAGATGGATGAAGGTAGGGGTCAATGAAAATATGCAATGCAATCTGAAATGTTTTCTAACATGAAAGCTTTGCTTGAAGAGTAAGAGGGGAGAGGGAGGGGGTGCTGAGCGCATTGACGGAACGACGTTAACAAGAAAAATTTGAATTACAATTTCCACTATTGACCAGCGTATTAGAATACCTGACAAGTCCACGACATCAGTGTCAAAAAAATTCTTTAATATCCCAAGACCTAGGCCTCTTAGAAAATCTTTAAGATCCACCTAGTTCCTCTTTACTAGTGAGAATGAAATTCTGAGTCATAAGTATGTCAGAGTTACCCTACCCTATTCTCAGCTCCAATATACATTCAAACAATCTCATGACCAGACAAGGGGCTCAAGTACTGTATATTAATAACATGCACTGTCAAAATGTCTCCCTAGGTCTGAATATCGCGTTTTTTAGCCCAGTCTATTCCCAGCATCCTTAAGAGACACTAGCATTTATTACCTTTATCCTAACCCCTCCATCTATATAAAATTAGCAAGTTCTTCAACCTATTCTAGCCTATCCTATATTTCAAGTTCCATATCTCCCATTAAGTCCCAGCTACACGAAAACTATCAACCTTGCAGTTCTAACCTAAGTAATAAGTTGGTTGTTTGAATTCCCTATTGTGCATGGTGACAAAGTCACCATGCTTGTTTTTGAACTTCCTGTTGTGCATGGTGACCAAGTCACCATGCACAACAAAAGTCCACCTTTGCCTGGCAGGTGGCACCGCCACCCCGGCAAAGGTGGACTTTGGAAGTTGTCAAAGAATAACTAACTTTACACGCAAAACTTTTTCTTTACACGCAAAACTTTTTCTTTACACGCAAAACTTAATTTAGACAATTTAGACATTTTTTACTTTACACGCAAAACTTTTAGCAGACAAAACTTACTTTACACGCAAAACTTTTAGCAGACAAAACTTACTTTACACGCAAAACTTTTAGCAGACAAAACTTACTTTACACGCAAAACTTTTAGCAGACAAAACTTACTTTACACGCAAAACTTTTAGCAGACAAAACTTACTTTACACGCAAAACTTTTAGCAGACAAAACTTACTTTACACGCAAAACTTTTAGCAGACAGAAAACTTACTTTACACGCAAAACTTTTAGCAGACAGAAAACTTACTTTACACGCAAAACTTTTAGCAGACAGAAAACTTACTTTACACGCAAAACTTTTAGCAGACAGAAAACTTACTTTACACGCAAAACTTTTAGCAGACAAAACTTACTTTACACGCAAAACTTTTAGCAGACAAAACTTACTTTACACGCAAAACTTTTAGCAGACAAAACTTACTTTACACGCAAAACTTTTAGCACACAAAACTTACTTTACACGCAAAACTTTTAGCAGACAAAACTTACTTTACACGCAAAACTTTTAGCAGACAAAACTTACTTTACACGAAAAACGTTTAGCAGACAAATCTTACTTTACACGCACTACTTTTAGTAGACAAATCTTACTTTACACGCATAACTTTTAGTAGACAAATCTTACTTTACAAGCATAACTTTTAGACAAATCTTACTTTACACGCATAACTTTTAGACAAATCTTACTTTACACGCATAACTTTGACAAAACAGACAGTTTTAGACAAAACTAAACTTTTGCAGCCGAAATTACTCAAGAACTTTAAAAACTGTCAGTGCTCAAAAACTCAAGATTCCAAAACAGACTTAACTAAACTTTACAATTCTAAAAAATAAAACTGCTGAAATTACAAGATCAAACCAAGGCAAAAGTTTAAATAAACAAAAAAAGTTTAAACCCACTAACTAAAAAAAAAAAAAAATAGATTTACTCTACACACTTTTTAGACAAAACAGACAGTTTTAGACAAAACTAAACTTTTGCAGCCGAAATAATTACTCAAGAACTTTAAAAACTGTCAGTGCTCAAAAACTCAGATTCCAAAACAGACAACTAAACTTTACAATTCTAAAAAACAAAACAGCTGAAATTACAAGATCAAACCAAGGCATAAGCTTAAATAAACAAAAAGAGTTTAAATCCACTAACTTTAAAAAAAAATAGATTTACTCTACACACTTCAAAAACTTCCACACACATTAAACTAACAAGCTTCCACACACAAACTACCAAGCTTCCACACACATTAAACTACCAAGCTTCCACACACATTAAACTACCAAGCTTCCACACACATTAAACTACCAAGCTTCCACACACATTAAACTACCAAGCTTCCACACACATTAAACTACCAAGCTTCCACACACATTAAACTAACAAGCTTCCACACACATTAAACTAACAAGCTTCCACACACATTAAACTAACAAGCTTCCACACACATTAAACTAACAAGCTTCCACACACATTAAACTAACAAGCTTCCACACACATTAAACTAACAAGCTTCCACACACATTAAACTAACAAGCTTCCACACACATTAAACTAACAAGCTTCCACACACATTAAACTAACAAGCTTCCACACACATTAAACTAACAAGCTTCCACACACATTAAACTAACAAGCTTCCACACACATTAAACTAACAAGCTTCTACACACATTAAACTAACAAGCTTCTACACACATTAAACTAACAAGCTTCTACACACATTAAACTAACAAGCTTCTACACACATTAAACTAACAAGCTTCTACACACATTAAACTAACAAGCTTCTACACACATTAAACTAACAAGCTTCCACACACATTAAACTAACAAGCTTCTACACACATTAAACTAACAAGCTTCTACACACATTAAACTAACAAGCTTCTACACACATTAAACTAATAATCAAAAACAAAAATTAAACACTTTAAAGTTCTGAAGCTGAAAATCCTAAAATTTCTTAAAATGTTCAAAGCTTGGGAAGTTAAATTTTAACCTTTGCAATTTTAAAGAAAATAAATTTAAAAAATTCTCAAAACTAAGGTTTTGAATCTGAAAAAGTAAACCAAATGCATTAAAACGAAGCCTTAACTTAAAATGAAAACTACGAGTTTTGATTCTGAAAAAATAAGCTAAAAAATGTTTGGGGGTTGCTCAAGTCACTCAACTAAAAAAAAAATACTCACCCATTAATCCTATTTAGTCACAAGGTATCGCCACATCCAAGACAATTCGTAACTCATTGTGGCACGCTTACTTAACGACACAACCTGACCTGAAATAAAATTTATGTATTAAAGCTCAAAACGTTCTAGCAAGTGGAAAGAACCAAAGGCTGACTATTGGTTACAATCAACTGGGCCATCAGATAAGTTTCAAAATATTAAGGCAAGGAGCAGCAAGCAAGGCTTTATGAATACTGATAAGCGTTATTCTTAGTTTATTGCCGCTTAAGCCTACAATAATTAAGTTTAAATCAACTTACTATACTCCATAATAGGAAGGCTATGGTAGTCGAGTTAGGCCTCTAATCCTCAAACTTTAAACCCTATTGCATCGTAAGACTTGCTCTATTGCAGTATAAATTTAAAATGAAACCATCCGTAGCACTGCGTAAGATTGCTAGTATAAAACCAAAGTGCATAGACTTGCCATTCAAAGCAATCTAGTTCAGCTTAGTAATAGTAAGCTTCGAAAGTTCTTAAAAACCCCGTTGAAAGGCAATCTACAACAATACCTGACAAACCATTTAAACAGTTACTGTAGGAATTTACAACAAAGAATCAAATACCAATATTTGAAGATACCAAAGCCGCAAACTGAAAACTTTCATACGACAACTGTGTGTCATAGGTCAAGTACCACAATCTAAATATCTGAGAAATATAAAACTCATAACTGGCAATAGTATCCACGCGCCCACAACATATCTGAGAAACCGCTCAAGCTTCTCTGGACCTCAAATGAATATTGTAAACAGAAGAAATGCAAGTAAAGCAAATAAGTGATTTGAACCTAGAACAAATAAGTCAAGCTAGAGAGCATTTGTACACTGCGCACAAAGACTATACAGCAAAATACCACCTTTAATGAAGATCATACAAGAGCAAAATTTAAAAAAACTACCCTCCTATTCTGCAGGATCTAAGATACTGACGAGAAAACACCAAAACAATTATATAAGAAGAAACTTACTTCGAAAACGTACAAGGGCCCGTCAGAGAGTGAATCTTCCCTGTGGAGGACTGTAGTCTGAACCAAACACCAAACAAAGTGAGATCAACTATCCTTCAGTAGAGCGCGGCCGAAATCCCAAACGCAAATGAACTCAAATGTCGAGTTAGTATCAACGAAACCTCTTACCAAGCTGGAGACCCAACAACACTGAAACAAGCTGTTCTTGAGGATAACAGCCAACCACCGCTGCAGCTGCATGTTTGTGGGACTTCACTTTATCGCCCTTTCGCCACCGAAGTAGTTTAAGACGATGATCAGAAAATCGGCAGGAATTATTATTATTATTATTATTATTATTATTATTATTATTATTATTATTGAGAGTTGCCGGGCACTCTTCCTTTTTAGCGAACTACCCCAATTATGTATCAATAGTTAGCCCATCTGAAAAAAAAATTATTATTATTATTATTATTATTATTATTATTATTATTATTATGATGATGATGATGATGATGGAGATTTGCCATTTACTCTTCCTTTTTAGCAAACTACCTGAATTATGTATCGGTGTTTGGTCTTTATCTGGAATTATTATTATTATTATTATTATTATTATTATTATTATTATTATTATTGCTGTTGTTTTCAGCAGTGCTTGGGCATAAGAGTTCATGAATATTACTCTTTACTGGCGTACTTAATTTAGTATACTGTATTGTGTTCATCTTATCTTTCATCGTATATGGCCCGAAGCTGAAACAAAGGATATTTATCATTATATTATTAGTTAATGCAACATGGCGTCACAATGACATGGTCATAGACAAAAATAGTATAGAACACTTTTGTTAAGGTGATTCAACGGTGAGCTTGTCAACTCGCACCGATGAATGCAAGGTAATTTTTATAATTAAATTTATTATTACTAAAATAATAAAGGTGCATGGGTTCGTAATCTGCTACGGTAAAAGGCCACCTTCAGCGATTTGCCATATGGATTCAAGGCTTACAGTGATAAATATTTCCTAAAATTTTGGGGAAATTGAGAAGGTAGGAGGACAACGTGGCACTAAATAAATTATTTATATCTGTCGTAAGTGATATAATTAGCGGCCAATTCGAACGTGGTCAATAAATTTACTGAAACCAGATCATATTGTTCGATCATCGCCTGATATTCGAATCCTGTTTCGATAGTATTAGGTGGAGCTATGAAAACTATTATCATCAGGATTACACACACACACACACACACACATATATATATATATATATATATATATATATATATATATATATATATATATATATATATATATATATATATATATATATATATTATATATTTGTGTGTGTGTGTGTATGTGGTAGGTGGAGCTCTGAATATAATATGATCATGTGGATTATATATATATATATATATAATATATATATATATATATATATATATATATATATATATATATATATATATATATATATATATATATATATATATATATATATATACATATATATATAGATAGATAGATAGATAGATAGATATTAAACCACCAATACACTTTAATATCCAGTTCACTACGCCTCGGGAATAAAAACTTACATCCAAGAGGAATTATGATTAATAAATGTTTCGTCACCAGTTCTCAAGAGAGGTATAAGTTGACATCGACTCTGATGTACAGTACATGCCTGTCGAACTCAGGTTTTGTACTTTGATCGACATCAACCCATCTTCACCATGATAGCTGATTGGTAAATTTGTAACGCGTGGCTAATTATGAATTTGTCGAATCTGTTTTATACACCGAGGTTTTTTCTTATATTCTCAAACATTAGGCCACAAATATCATAAAATATCCAGTTCATTAGATTAGGTGGAGCTCTTAAAAATATGATTATATATATATATATAATATATATATATATATATTATATATATATATATATATATATATATATATATATATATATATATATATATATATATATATATATATATATATATATATATATATATATATATATATATATGCTCACACAAATATCGTTTATTGTCTAATTCACTATACCTCACGAATAGCTTACAACCAGAATTATAACTGATATGTGATTCGTTACCAGTGGTATTCGAAACGTTGCTTTATTTAAAAACAATGTAGTACTTTTGACCATGGGTGATGTACAGTGACTTTTGACCATTAACCCATCAAGAAAGGTGTAAGTTGATATCAATTCTGCTGTACAGGCATAATTCTCTTTTATTTTAATGGACATTAATAAGAGCATTCTCTACGATTCTTTGATATAAAAGCTGAATGGTAGTCAGGTTCGATGTCCCTATAAACATGTTCTTAATGCCTCTACGCAGGGGAGTTTTATTTTGCTGGTATATTCCTTATTTTGTTATGCCCATTGGTTTGAAGAGAGATCTGTCTTACTGGCTTGGTTGATGTCTTTTCCGCCGTCATAGTGAGGCAGCTGGTCGAGTTGTTTACAGATGAAATGACTCCTTTGCCTATGTAACCGTCAGAACAGGTTCCTGGTCCTCCGAGGAATTACACTGATACTTCAGTCTTCATTGATAGTGCAATGTCATGGTAGTTAGGAAATGAATGCAGGAATAGAGAACGCTGGTCTTCTATAGACGTTGAAACTGTACTTGAATGATTCCCTACTGATATGTCTAAGAAGGCTAGTTCCTGTCCTTTTCTCATTCAGTTTTGAACTTAATGCTAGAAGTGAATTCATTTTGCTGCAAATAAATATAAAAACCTAATCAACTATTATTCCAGAACGTGAAAATGTCAACAAGGTATCGCCCAAAACCACTTTGGGACTGAGTCATTAAAGTACAGTACATGCAGACATTGGCTTAAAGAGGAATAGCAGGCTGCCTATCCCACCTTAAAATCTTTGTAAACCTTTCAGTTAAAAGAGGGCATGTTATTGGTTACTCGGAGCTTGATTAACGTAACTTTTTTTTTCGCTGCCCAGAGGAAATAGGTCTTCGTAAGGAGTTGATTTTTTCCCTTATGAAATTCAGAATGTCGTTTACAGGAACCTTTGTGAATAATGATTCCGCGTCCTCGCTTATGAGCGTTATGTCGTTCACTGTAATATTTAATTTATAGAATTTCTGAATAGAGTCCTCTGCTTGTTTTATAAACTACCTAGGGAATATGTCAGCAAACCTGCTGAGTTTCTGATAGAGTAAAAATGAACGACACAACTTCACAAAACTGGGAGTCAGAGAATGCGTTCTTATAGGGTTATGGCGAGTCCATAGAAATATATATGTTGAAGAGTTTTTGACGAATCCAGGTAAAAAAAGTCACAGGTAAAAAAAGTCACAGGTAAAAAAAGTCAAAGAAAAAAGTCATGCTTAGAGCGCCGATGCTGACAGAGTAGGACTTTCCCTAACTACTGAACAAGATAATCACGACGATATAAACTATATTGACATGAGATCGTTGAGGATATGGAATCGATAGTCACAAAATTTATACTTGTTAGGCAACTATCCATAGCAAATTAACCTCTGAATTACCTTATAACTGCTGAATGTTCATTTTAAGATTGACTTTTCACTTCTGCTTAATTAATTTTGACTATTTTAATATTTTTTTGTATATATGAAGTAGTATGTTTTTTAACATGCGAAAGCTCATGTTATTATTACATTTGCATATGTATATATAGCGATGGATTTCGTAATCACCATAAATTCTTTAATATTTTACTATTGCATACCACTATAGCCCTCTGAATGAACATACTCGACAAAAGCCGAGGGAGAAGTACCAATGTGGTTTCTGCCGGGGGGGGGGGGGTTGTGAACGCCAACAGCTGGTGGATCTGTGCCCAAGGAGATGAATACCAATGTGTTTTTTGACAACACCCAGATCGGTTTTCCTTATCCAGAATTTTGAAAAAAGACTGAATTTAGAAGTGAGAAAATATGAAAAAGTCAGACAAACAGACAAACACAACAATAAACCAGCATTGTAAGAACTAAAGTTAAGTATACGTTAGTTTAACCAGACCACTGAGCTGATTAACAGCTCTCCTAGGGCTGGCCCGAGGGATTAGACTGATAGGCAACACCAGAACAAAATGCAAAAGCAACACATGTCGGTATCTAACAATAACAAAGGCTGTATATATAACAACAAGCCGACGCTGAACGTCCAGATGGAAGGAGTTAGAGCAAGGCCTCCCCACCAACTGCCTGAGGGGAAGAACACAAGGTCAAGGTCACTCCATAACAATCCCCAACCAAATACTTCAGAAGAAATCAATAAATTTATTAGACCCATAAGAACAAGAAGCAATGTAAAACTAATGTAATAATGTAGTTTCACAATGGAATTGCGTTATGTAAATATAGTGTACATAATTAACCACCTCTAAGTAACTAGGCATTGTAAATATAAATAACCTCAAATCCCTCCCCAGTCACATTCCCATCATACGCATACACACAAATATACTGTCTATGACACATTTTCCCAACTTTGTAATCTGCAATATGTTTATATACTAAACGGTCCATCTGTAAATTCACTTCTGCGAACTTTTTTTATGTCCTTCTGTATTTGCTCATATGAAAGTTTTAATATTTTACCCTTCACTTGGTTATACCGAACTGAACTACACAGAAATTGCATGCCTTCCTGTTCGCCACCTTTTGTTTACTGCCGTATCTGTGATAACCAGCAATTTGTCTTTTCTAACTGGGCTGTGGTTGTAACATCAGTTGTTACTGAAGCAATGATAGTTACCCCACGTGTAATCTACGTTGCAACAGTTCGGACATAAACAATGAACCAATAATAGCTTCGGCTTGGGAAACAGCAACTTGCTGTAATTCATAACTCACTCGCATTATACAAAAGGTGGTGATACGAATTTGCGGGGTTTTATTTCAGTTCAGTACAAGATGAGGAAGTGATGATAACTCCTCAAGTTGGAAAAAAAAACAAAGCCTTTGCTTGTTTCCAGAGCCTGTACATGAATTTTTAAGTGAAAACGAATTATAGTTGTGATGGTTCATAGTCATTTTCATTTTTATTTTATCCAGTTTCATTACTTTCTCGCTTTTTTCATTACACACATACATGTATACATGTATATATATATACAGTATATAAATCAAGATAAAATCCACGAAGGAAACGGAAACACTGGAGTGCTGCGAGGCCTTTCGACGCTAGGTCCTTTACTTAGCGTCGAAAGGCCTCGTCAGCACTCCAGTATTTCCGTTTCCTTCATGGGTTTTATCTTTATTTATATATTCATCACGTTCCATACTTTTCGTGATTCAGTTATACATATACAGTATATATACTATATATATATATATATATATATATATATATATATATATATATATATATATATATATGAGTGAAATAAAAAAAAGTGTATCGTTGAGCCCCAATTCTACAGTTGGGTTTGTTTAAAAAAGAAACTCACTGATACATTTTTTAAATTTTACTTATTTCACGTGGGACGATGACGAATCTAGCCGTCAGTGGCGCCAAACTAAACACCAGTAATGGGCCTGATGG
>JANJGK010000021.1:4400268-4470268 GCA_039081455.1 Macrobrachium rosenbergii | reverse complement strand
TATACCTGGCTGTGGCCACCGCTGTTTGGAGGTATATATATATATATATATATATATATATATATATATATATATATATATATATACACACATACATACTTATATATACATATATAAAGTGAGCGACAGAAAAAGAGACATATACACATACAGTTATAAAACGATTATTACGTCTGTTCCAAGAAACAGCATCGTAAGTAAGGGGCAAATAGCAAAACTTTTCTAAATGGCCTGTTACTGTAGCCATTTAGAATTGAAGACGTTAAGAAAAAATGATTACGAAATGTTATTGGCGTGTAATAGCCGAGTCATTCGTTAACTAACTGTTTACAGTGACCTCCCATTTAAAAACTATGTCACTAATAACTTCTGTTACCCCTGAATCAATTATAAGTTTCGTCATTTTCGTGGCTGTTGTGACTATTCAACAGTTGCTACAGACAAGATTCCGTTGTCAACAGAAAGGTAATCACACCGAACACAAAGCCCTCCAACATGATCAAAAGAAACGTATGAATTGTGCATGACTTGCAACATCGTTCACTTTCACCCCGAGCTTTGTCTCGGTTTAATTACGTCAAAATCGAATGCCATATCTCTTTTTCTAGACGGAGGCTGTGATGAATGGCGTTAATGATTTACTTGTGGAATGCTCCGTCTCTCTTTGTCGTCTCGAGAGTGCCGACCTGATCTGTATGTGTAACAGTTTTACGAAAGAGAGCAAAGACTTCAATCTCACGCAGACATACTTGAGTGTATCTGCATTTATATGTATAAGTATATATATATATATATATATATATATATATATATATATATATATATATATATATATATATATATATATATATATAAACGTGTGTGTTTGTATGTGTGTATTACATAGTTACTCTGGTAATTAGGAATCGCATCGCCCATTTGTGCTTGTCATTTTGACTTACGGTATAAGCTGTTTATCCGGATTTTGAAATGCAGCATTGAGGCTGGTCACTATAATATTAATATATATATATATATATATATATATATATATATATATATATATATATATATATATATATATATATATATATATATATATATATATATATTAGTGACCAGCCTCAAGGCTGTATTTCGAAATCCTGATAAGCAGCTTGTATCGTGATTCAGAATAACAAACACAAATGGGCGATGCAACTCCTAATTACCATTTTATTTAATTTTTTAAAGTTTACTTAAAATTACCTTGAATAATATTATGGTTTCAAGATATCAAACTGAATAGCCAATCCATCTTCAGGTCAGATAACTTAGAGTGATCACTTCAATAGAGAACAGAATCGGGTTTGTTTAAATGAGGTCTTGCCATTGTTGTACGAATACACAGCACAGTTGAGCAATTGATCAAGCTAAGTTTTCTGACCTCGAGACGGACTGGGTTAGGAGATTAAAACAACGCAAGAAGGGAGAAAAGTTAAGCATACTTTAGTTTAACCAGACCATTGAGCTGATTAACAGCTCTCCTAGAGAGGGCTGGCCCGAAGGATTAGACTTATTTTACGTGACCAAGAACCAGTTGGTTACCTAGCAACGGGACCTACTGCTTAATGTGGAATCCGAACCACATTATAGCGAGAAATGAATTTCGCTCATCACTACCGTTAACTTCATCTGAGAGAATATCGAGTGATCTGCAATTAAAGAAATTTGTCATTGCAAGGTATTCCAAGTTGACGGTGACCAATGTAGTTATTACTCTGCCAAAATGATTAGACTGTCATTCCATATTAGCATTTAGTGAATGTATACGACCCGCGCTATATCAAGGCTTGAAGTTTTATCAGCTGCATCCTTACATTCATTATTCACGGCCTGCGCAATTTCTGTTTGGGTCTCCGTTAATTGCTCCGGAGGGAGCATTAATTCGGTTAATGGTCCTCCTAGAAAGTTTATAGATATGTGCCACAAGGCTTTTGTAATTGAAAAGAAGTATTTGTAGAGCTCTGCATACGCCTGGGTTTCACTGGTTGCTTGTTGTTGTTACGGTGGTAATATAATTATTATGTATTATGGAATTATCTCTATTATTATAATCATTAGTCTCCTTCCCATTTTCTTCCAATGATAAAACTTCATAATTATTTTTCATGAGTATTATATTAGTCAAGAGATCAATTTAAAGGGTGAAATATTCCACAACAGCTCTCTAATTTTGGTCAAAACGTTATTTTTGTCTGATTTACGTAGAATTTCGTAGGTAAATAATGTTCTTGGTAGGAATCAACGAGAACTTCTGTAGCCCATTAGAAAGGGACAGTTTACGATTTTGCAATTGCGCTATTGTGGTGCTCATTCCATTACATTTTTTATTTTATGTTAAGCATATTCATTATCGCTTTTTTGTCTACCAAGGTGCTCGATGACTATAAGGTTCTGGAACTCACAATTTTAACAAATAAAAAAAAAATAATTTCAGATCCTCGTGTTCGTAACACTAGTTAGTGACAGCAAATAAATAAAATTCAACCACGGCGACAGATATCTCACCAGTAATTTTCTGGAAAAAGTTTCTTAGTAGGAAATGAATGCGTGTGTGTGTTTGCTAACGCGTGCGAAGGAGCGCCTAGCGTCTTACATAAAAACGTTCTCTTAAAACGAGTAAGGAATGCGTCCCGTAATTACAGTTAGAAGCTGATAGCCAAACGACGATAAGGATTCTCCAAACCCGATTCTTTGTGAAATCTCGGCAACGGAGCTCTGAGCGATTAACATTCTTTTCCGTAGTAGGACAGAGGAAAACTTCTAATGCATATGCATGGAATAATTCTCATTTTTTCGGAGGCCGACAGAAGAAGATAGTGGATTCTCTCGCTAGGAGATTATATTCTCGTTGGAAAGATAAACGGCGAAGGATAAGTGGCCATAAAAGCCCCGAATATGAGGATAAGTTCTTGTTAGGACGGTAATTAACAAAAGTAGAATGATGAAGGAACGGCAAAAGAGGGAGAAATACGGGAGTTAAAAATAAAGTCGAGACCAGGAAGGGAAGCCAAGACTTCGCTACTAAAGCACACAAATATTCATTACCGAGCATTTGGCGGATAAAAAGTAACGCCACAGACAAGATGAAACAAAAGGCGGCAAGTATTTTTTGTCAAAGAACTTTGGAGCAACGACGTTTTAAATCCAGAGAGTCCGCTCGTCTTCTTAAAAGTTTGCGGTATAGAGAAATAAGTTTTACATATAAAAGAAATTATCGGTATAATTATAAATATTTATGACTTGATTCAGGCTTTCTTATTGGTTTGTAAAGTGCAAAATGGTAGAAAATAATTGCTCTAGAAAAATCATTCTTAAAGAAAGACCCTTTTGCCATACTTAGGCTGTTTCGAGCGATGTTGTTAATTCGTGTACCTTGAAATTATTACAACTCTCGTTCAGCAGGGTACGTGCTATGCTCTATCTCACTTTAGGTGAGCTGTTACATAAAATGCATTCATTAAATGGCCCAGCTACTCTTGAAGGAATCACTGTGCCTGGCTTTGTATTCAAGCATCGTGTATGACACCCAAGAAAAGAGTTTTCATCTAGTACTCATTGATTAAAACAGGAAAATATATCTCAACGGGAAATGGAGTAATTCGTCACGTTTGGTTTATTGCATTCTCCGTACCGAGAGCACAACATACACCACCAACATGTTATGCATGCTTAAGTTTTAAAACATCACATGACATCGCGTTGCACAGTTGATCTTTACCACTGCAGGTAGTAGTGGCAACGAGAAATTAAAATCATTTAAGCTGCATCATAAGGAACCTGGAGGACTGGTTACACATGAAAACGAGCAAATTATCACGATAAATTATACGAAAATTACCTCTAACATCAAGAAAAAACTCTGACACAACAAATATTTTCAAGCACAACTGAACGGAGCGATGCACCAGATTTTACGATTACCACGGTAATCACCAAAGCTGCCGCCGCTAACCTGTTAATGACTTTACGACCAGGATGAGGCCTTAACCGACCCATTCAGGACGGGATAGAGGTGGACTTCTTCCTTTTATAATGAGGCAAGGAATACTTTTGTGGTTAATGAGGGGCACGAATTGCATTGATAACTACGATGGTGATTGCTGTGCAGTTGAACGCTAAGGAGAAATGAGGCTAATTATTTTAAAATTTATACCGTGTAAAATCATGATTGCGTTCTCAAGCTCTCTTGCACGTGTGTTCAGAACCAGTCTGTGGAAGGAAGACGGTAAAACAAAATGAAAAAAGAAGAAACATCTACTTTAACCAGCTGCTGATTATCCCTTTGGTGCCTCGAATATGGTGAACTCTGTGATCATAAGTCACGTTTTCCTAATACACAGAAACCCCGGGCCGACTAATGAAGAATTAGAGGAATTTATTTCTGGTGATAGAAATTCATTTCTCGGTATAATGTGGTTCGGATTCCACAATAAGTCTAATCCTTCGGGCCAGCCCTCTCTAGTGGTCTGGTTAAACTAAGATATACTTAACTTTGGTAGTCGATTGTAATTATTTCTATTCCTTAACTTGGGAGTAAAAATCCAAGGTTTTCGAAATATTTTCTTGAATCTTGATTTGCAATGAAAGCTCTTATTGCAGTTTCCAGGATCGATTGAAAACTTACTAAATCGTAATTCTCTCTTGCTTGTGAAAGTTTTCTAAGATTCTTCTGTCTAGAAGTACGAGTATAACTGTTCAGTTGCTAACATAATCAGGTAAAAAATGCGCCGAAATCGAGTTTTCTGTACAGCGTATAATGCTGTATGAAACTCTCAGCCACGGACCATGAAACTCTCAGCCGCGGCCCATGAAACTTTCAGCTACAGGCGGTGGTGGCCTGTGTTGTTGGCACCAATAGCGGTGCCGGACGCACGATCATGGCTAACTTTAACCTTAAATAAAATAAAACTACTGAGGCTAGAGGGCTAAAGTGTCTCCTTTATTTTTCTGTATGATTAAAAATCCTCAGATTTCTATTCTTAAAATCTCGGGTTTTAGGCAGTGTAAGTACGTGACATAAATGAAACAATTATCCAACTATTTGTTGACTTTCTCTGATGTGAATCTGTTTTTCTGCCTCACAATCATTATGGAACACTGTTTGCATAAGTTATTTCATTTGCACCGTAAAATGCCTGCTACCAGATTAGTGAAAACCTCAGAGAGACTTAAAGCTTCCCAAACCGCAGATTAAAGATTAGCGAAGAGATCAGTATCTCCTACCTATGCCCTTTGTTTCTAATATCTTAGCCTTTATTTTACCTTCCTGATTACTGTTTCCTCTTGTATGGAATGTAACATAAGTTTTCTTTTTTTGCCACGTGCATCCCAGAACCATAGTTCACTAAAGAGTTAACTTTGGAATTACTTATCAAAGAAAATTTGCAACTATGTTAACTGGTCCAAAATTAACCAACCTTTTAATTTGGTCTCGATTAGGAATTTGGTCTACAGCCGACCATGGATCTACGCAAACTTGTTCAATGCTTCGTCCTGGAGTAAGTACAAATACATTATAACTTCTATTTAGTACAACAAGAATAAAATAATTCCAAGGGCAGAGGAAAAGGAAGGTACTATGGGAACCTTTAGATACGTTACCAAGGAAACGCTAAAGTGATATAAAAAGGACTTCGCAGCTAAGAAAAACGGATAAATGAAATGGACAGTCGGATATTTATGGAATATCCAATGATGACCAACAATTTTATTTAGTTCTTGGCATAAAATTATGTGAATAAGGTAATAAATTTCAGTACTCACAAAAATAAAAGAACTCTTTTAGCGCATTTTATACAAGAAGGCTAAGAAAATGTAGTTAGAAAGCATTGGGTTGTTTCAGGTTTCTGCTGGTCCAATCAAAGATATTATGGCAAGCCTCATTATACAAAACCTAGAAAAATGTACTGCATATAAGACTTTGCTAGTCAAATTCTTCTAATACAACTACAGTGACCGAGGTTTCAATCCTGTGTAGAAGAGTAGTATTGATATAACGTCATCAGATTTCTACACAAGATGAACAAGATATCTAGGGGCCAACTATGATGGCGTAGCACGGGTCACCTCAAATGTACTAACAAGGCAGTTTGACTACCAGATCACTGAAAATGAATTCACAGGCATTCGCTAAACAAACCATTCCTAGGCTTATCCCTATCTTTAATCAACAATCAGAGAGAGAGAGAGAGAGAGAGAGAGAGAGAGAGAGAGAGAGAGAGAGAGAGAGGAAGTAAAGGAACAGGGGAGAAAGGATTATAGCAGTCTTATATTTATGCATGTGTTATGCATTGTTACTTGTTTCAATTTACACACACACATAAATAAATAAATAGATAAATATATATATATATATATATATATATATATATATATATATATATATTATTTTGAGCATTTCCATTAGAATATATTTTCTACGTCAAGGATTAGAATAACAAAGCGTAAAATTCCTTGAACTAAAAAGAGGGCAATAACTTCCCCTTCAAACATTGTGAGAAGAATCAGTAATCCAAAGCTCATTAGAATATCAATGCTCTCGAATGAGCCCGAATTAGAGGAGCAAGCAGAGCAGCTAGTGTTTGTTATGCAAGTCTGAGAAAAAAAAACAGTCCTGAATTATTCAGGGGGGATTAATCTGGCTGACTTTAACAAGCTCATAAACTAATCTCCTTAATTAAGTTGCCTCTTCGCATTTTTCGCAAGTTAAATGACCTAAGAAACCCGAGATATAACAGGAAGATACATTGGAAAGAAAAGTATCCTAATTTATAGGAAAGTTTGAACTCTGAAGAAATTTAGATTTTTTTTGAATAATAAAACAAAGTCACCTGAAGCTCACTGCGCTCCTGTATTGAATAACTTTTTTCTGCTACTGAACCATTTTTGTTTTGCAATATTTAGGACAACCTTTCAGCTAATATAATAACGTGAATACTACTAATTCCGTAGTTCGATTATGACATGAGAGGGAAATATAGAATAAGTTTTAGAGTACATTAAAAGCAAACCTTGTATATATATTGTATATATGTATATATATATATAATATATATATTTATATACACACATCTATGTATATATACATGTATATATGTAACTATATATATATATATATATATATATATATATATATATATATATATATATATATATATATATATATATATATATATATATATATATATATATATATATATATATATATATATATATATATATATATATATATATATATATATATATATATATGACCCCGACCTCTCGTCGGGTTGACTTACACTGGTCCGGCTGCAGTACTGTGGGACATGCTTAAATAAGACACAGGGGTGTAAATTTAACAATGATCTGTATTATCTAAAACTTACACAAGGGCCCAAGTATCTAAGCAAACTAAAATTTACCATAAAACCCAGAGAGAGAGAGAGAGAGGGGCTGAGGGGGAACCCGGCGGATGCAGCGAGGGAAAGTACGTCTTTCCCCTAACCGCGACTAAAAACGCTCTGCCCCCAAAGGGACGCCTTTTTGGGCATCTTCCTCCCACCTTGTAATACCCTCACAACCCCCGATTTCTTCTCTACTGGACACGATTGGCCCTGGCACTTCTCCTTAGGTCTATCAGCTAATCGGTGCCAGGTAAGGTGACGCTAAATCCCAACGAACTTTTGGAGGGGGCGGGGGGGGGGGGCCGGTTTCTGGGGGGAGGAAGGTTTCCTCTGTTTGAGAGAAGATGACCGTTGACCCGTCCAGTAATGGAGTCCTACGACTGCATCAGGATTCCGGGAAAGTTTCACGAAGACTAGGAAGGGCTTATATATATAATTGCAGAAAAGGAAATATATGCACACATATATATGCATATATCTATCTATCTATCTATCTATCTATCTATCTATCTATCTATATATATATATATATATATATATATATATATATATATATATATATATATATATGTATATATACACACACACACACACACACACACACATATATATATATATATATATATATATATATATATATATATATATATATATACTGTATATATTTAGGTTTTTACTCCGACCTACTAACTTTATTCCTGGCTCAGGGATCCACTTCTAGGTCTAGCTGATGGACAGGGGACTCACCATAACAATTGTAGGTTCTGACTGCAATTGCTAGGTCAGGTAGAAACTCATAAAGAGAATAGTTGAGCTGAAGGCCTTACTTCAACAAGGAATTGTTGCAGATGAACACTTGAGTTTACTTTAACTGGAATATATTTACATTAAAGCACTTAAATTAGAAGAATGGGGAATGACAGGCAGGTAAAACAAGATCTGCCGAGTGATCAAATATTACAGCAATTGTTCAAATATTGAAGATCTATATATATATATATATATATATATATATATATATATATATATATATATATATATATATATATATATATGCACATCTTTATACATACAGTTCATACTGACTCCGAGATCTTGAAATCCCAGTAACGTTATTAGCTGCTAAAATTATTTATTCTTATTCCTGGATGATAACAACTTCATGACGGCGAAGTGCTGCGTGCAACTTCCATTTCCGAATTTAAATCTGAGTCCGCAGTGTTCACAAGACCGCCGAAGGCGCCCAACACAACTTGGACCGCAGCGGTCTCAGTTACTGCAAAATCTAATTAGTTTGCGAGTAGTTAGTAATGAGTTTCACGGAGTAACTGCGTGAATATTCTTCAATGATTCATTAAGTATCGCAGTTAACAAATATAATTCAAAGAAGTTTTGTGGTCCGATTGTGGCAAGTTGTTTTTTTCTTTGTAAATTGCGCATTCGAGATTTCTTCATGCAATAATAAATAAAAAACAAAAAAAAACTTCTGATAGTTAGTCTAAGAGAGAGAGAGAGAGAGAGAGGGAATTATGGCAATCATTTTGATAAATTTTCAAAACCTTGCAAGAAAGACTTGTTGAAAAAACGAGAAAATAATAGAATAGGAAAATAAAAAAAAATTTGCCATAAAGCAGCCAGCACTCCGTTGTACCTGAATGTCTTCTAAATACAATTAGTTCCAGACTTAGGTATGTCTTTCCCCTCAGGAGAGGATTAAAAATCGTCATTATGTGTGCAACAAAGCTATATTAGATTTTTCCAGCTTAAGTATACTCATTATCTCGCAACATCATCGACTAAAGAATTATGACAATCCTCTTAGACTAAATTAACATTCCACCTGCGTTTATTCATCATCACAACCAAAAGAGATCGGAATATCTCTCTCCTAATGTTAACTAATTAACTAATTAATTAGGAACAAGTACCAGCAGATACAATCCACATATACGTTAATATAGAAGATGCTTGGTTTTAGTTGACAGATCGCTTGTCACTATTAATAAGTTAAGTATACCTTAGTTTAACCAGACCACTGAGCTGATTAACAGCTCTCCTAGGGCTGGCCCGAAGGATTAGATTTATTTTATGTGGCTAAGAACCAATTGGTTACCTAGCAACGGGGCCTACAGCTTATTGTGGAATCCGAACCACATTATGACGAGAAATGAATTTCTAACATCAGAAATAAATTCCTCTAATTCTTCATTGGCCGCTCGGAGAATCGAACGCTGGGCCAGCAGCGTGCTAGCTGTGAACTATACCCACCCCTCCAATGAGGAACTGTCATTATTAATAAATCAGGAATGATGTTAACTTCAAGGGATATCCCGGGTAAATGAAAAGAATAGTATCTCCTACAAGAAACAGATAAAGAAAACAAAAACATTGGTAATAAATATACACAAAACAAAACAGAATCCGCAGGAGACAGGCTCCTACGAGCAATAAATAAGGAAACCTCAGAATAAGCAAGGGGGGAAAGTAGAATATACTGTATCTATTTATTTTTCCCTGCCAACAAAAAGCTAGGCCTATAAATTCCACTGAGGCAGCTGTTGCCAACAGGGACAGCCGCTGTTAAATGTATGCAATAGAAAGCGGGACATTAATTGCCCATCCAGCCCCTTAAAAAAGAGCGCTCGATGGCGCTCGCATGTCGAAGAGGCTGTAGAGTCCTTGGGAGTGAGGCAGGGAGAGCGATTGTTTAGAGAGGGTTGTCTCTGTGTTCTTAAACAGTGTTACCAGGTTACCTAGACACTCCTGTGACTGCGCTGTTAGTGGGGCTCCCTAGGCAGAGGGACAAAGGAGCTTCATTTCACGGCAAGTTAACGAATTGACGCCGGGAAGAATCGAGATGAAATGATGCGACGCTGGAGCCGCCAATAATGACTCTCACGCCCTTTCGCGCACGCGCACACGAACATACACGCTTACATATATACATACACATGCACAATGGTGTCATGATTAGGCAACTGACTTCTTTATGGAAATGCTTTCATGAAAATTATTGTGCAGTTTTATAGTGAAAATATTCAACAATCACTGTTTTTTACATTCAGAATAGCAAGGGAATTGGATGAGAAATATTCATTTACCTTTCTGTTGTTAGTTGCTTAATGCATTTCTACCTCTTGTTTTCATAAATAGCATGCGAAAAGTCGACTACTGTAATAGTTTATATTTTTGTATGGTTATTGCTCAGACTATAGTAGTAAACCTTGCCTAAAGAAATTATCATCCGTTTCCAAAAAAAAAAAAAAAAAAAAAAAAAACAGTCTAAAACAAGTTGTATGAAAATGCTATGGTTCCTGTTGATATTACAAAAATGACTAGACAAACTTTTCATAGTATATACATATACATACATACGTACACACACACACACACACACATATATATATATATAAATATATGTGTGTGTGCGTGTGCTTTTGTGTGTGTGTGTGTGTGTCAATACATGGTATGTGGTTAAACATTGCGCTTGCGCACGAAATATTGATATTTCTTTTCTTGACAATCCATCATACTATTTATTTGATCAAACGTATTATATTGATCGTAGAAGTATCAGCAACAACAACGCCAATAATAAAAGTAATAATAATTACAATAATCATAGTAATGTAATTTCTATTCTTAGTATATGTACTGCCGTTTTACTACTCATCTTCCAGCCTTCAAACTTGAGCTGGGAAAGAAAAATGAAAGCCAATAACAATCCCGAGAGAGAGATAAAAAAAAGAGAGGGCGGGGGGAGAATAATGTTTTCGCCAGTAAATTTAATGTTTAATGGCAAATATATTCGGCCCACCCCCCACGCAACACATGACGGTGCAATTATTCCATGACGAATACTTTTCCTGTTTATTAGACCTTCCTCTTGACGCTAATACGTTTTGAATGACTGATTGATTACAGGTAACGCGTGATAAGGTACCTGGTTTTCGTTCAATTTCTCTTTTATCATTTCTTTCTCTCGAAAAATTGATTTATTCGTCTGAGAAAATATTTGCATGATTTCCGTTCACAAGTTCACTTTATCCCGCCTCTGGAGTTGTCTGTTCAGAGAAGGAACACCGCTCAGCCGACGATACCTGGAACAGTAATGTTGCCACAACGAGGTGTAGGCATACATACCTCTACTTATTTATCAGTTCCGCATTGGACAGGTTGGTATCGTTCTCGGCTAGCACTCTGCTGAGCCCGCGTTCGATTCTCCGACCGGCCAATGAAGAATTAGAGAAATTTATTTCTGGTGATAGAAATTAATTTTCTTTATAATGTGGTTCGGATTCCACAATAAGCTGTAGGTCCCGTTGCTATATAACCAATTGGTACTTAGCCACGTAAAATAAATCTAACCCTTCGGGCCAGCCCTAGGAGAGCTGTTAATCAGCTCAGTGGTCTGGTTGAACTAAGGTATACTTAACTTTTTACTTATTTACCTCTATTTAGGTGAATATTTTCTGTGATCTCTTTCTGATATGTTGGCTGTGTGTCTCTTAATAGGATTCTATAAAAATAAATGAATTTTGAAAGAAAACACTTATGGAAAACATTCACATAAATTTTGCAGAGTCCTGATGGAGATTGAAAAAAAGCTTTCTCCATAAGGTGGAAACCAGGACAGACCATAAATATTCACTAAACGTTTGTTAAAGGACAGAGTAACTCAGTGAAACTTTTCATCAAATTTCATCAAAATACATTCATTCGTTTCAAATCATATCTTGTTAAAACACGGACATGCACAGTCTGACAAAGATGAAACCAAATAATTGGTGGAGGAATATGCTTCCTGTGTAAACAGGGTGTGCATTTAAAATTACTGTAAGGACCGTGGATTTAGAAGCCGCATTTAATAATAATAATAATAATAATAATAATAATAATAATAATAATAATAATAATAATAATAATAATAATAATAATAATAATAAGCATCTGGTTACAGGCTGAGGTTTTCACTTCTGAATACTATGACTCAGTTTACAATTTTAACTTAGTGGTGTATTTTCATCATTTGAAAAGGCAATTTAAAGTTAGGGACTCTTAAAGATTTCTGGTAAATCGTAAAAGAGTACTCTCAAATTTGACTAGCAATAAATCACTGAATACCATCTCTTTTCCTCTTAAAACAACAAGGATTTGCATTCTTCCTAGAATCCCCAGCCTTGCTAATTGACAACGCCAATCTGAGAAATGCTAAAATAGATAACAGGCAGATTGAACAAGGGCGATATCGTGGCCTGTTGCCTGTTTCTCCTCGATAATTAGAGGGAACCTGGTGGTTCATGGTTACGTCACGCTACTTGACCTTCAAAATCACCTGAACCTCGCAGCTACTATATAGGATTTCAGGAAGCATGTAATATCCAGGACTCACTGTCCTGAAAATTCTGTTGAGAGTTCACACCTGAAGCTGAAACATCTTGCAATGATACAGCCCTTTCTTTGTTTAGTGGAGCAACCTTTATCTCCAATGAAATACTGTGTAGTGAAACTAACAACTGAAGAATATTTTCCTCTTTATTGGGAATAGAACATTTTGTAGAACGCTGACGTAAATCTAAAATTATCATATGTCGAAGTGGGATATTTTTTGCTCTTTGTTCTTCAAATTAGTGGTTACGTTTCATTTTATATTTTAAGGTATCTGTCTTTTGTCTGATTAAAGTTTACCCAGGATTCCACAGCTAATATCAGCATAGCGCCAAGTACGAAAAACAATAACCTTTACCTAAAAATACTGCAGTGTTGCCAACTTCTAATGTCCCTATTTCTAGATATTCTGGTTAGTTTTTGATATCCACGACCCAGCTTTTACCGGCTATTCTTAGTGTCTTAGCTTTTCAATCACTGAAATACAAAATCAATAAACTACTGGAAACTTAGTGACTTGATAAATATCGGGAAATATATTAACCAAAGTTTTACGGGCTGTGTAATTTAGCAGTTTCTCATTTGACCTCAGGCTTATAGAAATTGGATGTAAAAAGCCATAAAACAGGCGCTTGAAAAAATAATTTCCCATGATGAAGGAAAGGATTAATTTTATTAAAAGAAGGATATAAAGCTTAATACGTGAACAATGGTACACTTTGCAATACTGAATGTACATTGTCTGATTGAAAACATGCAATCCATCTGATCGGACGAGACTCCACCATCTTCAAATACCACTCTCTCTTTCTCAGCCCCTCCACCTTGCTGTCTGTCCTGACACTACAGTGTACATTGAGCTGCACACTGTCAGCAGTAATAAAAATTTGTGCAGCGAC
The DNA here is from genome assembly GCA_039081455.1 of Macrobrachium rosenbergii. Taxonomy (NCBI): domain Eukaryota; kingdom Metazoa; phylum Arthropoda; class Malacostraca; order Decapoda; family Palaemonidae; genus Macrobrachium; species Macrobrachium rosenbergii. The sequence continues at coordinate 4,456,572 of JANJGK010000021.1, read as the reverse complement.
CCCTCGGTTCCCAAATGCTTCGTTGTCTAACTTACTTTTCATCTATTGCATTTTTCTGTTCTCAGTTTTATTGTTCGTCTGTCCTACATCAGTTTTCACGTTTTATTCAGGAAAAATATAATCCCCCGAATCATCCCTGTCAGGGTCTAAAAATGAGATCAGTGGTAAGGTTAAAATGCACTCTCACCTTTATTCTCTGAGTGTATATCAAATAACGGCCAAATTTCAGAGGGTGCTGAACTATTCTTTTATCTTATGATATGCCCGTAAAGGGAAAAATACAGAAATGATTTGATATCGACAAAAAGAATAAGAGAGAGAGGAGCAAACACCTACACTCACTTTTAAAAATGAAAACAGAAAAAAACATTTGACTTTTTGTTTAGGATGGAACTTTTTTGTAGAATTCTGACGCAAACCTAAATTCATCGCATGTCGAAGTGGGATGTCTTTTGTTCTTTGTTTTCAAAATCAGTTACATTAATCATTTTAAGGTATCGGTCTTTTATCCAACGAGGTTTATTTAGAATCTCACATCTAACATCAGAATAGCACTTAGTACGGAAAGCAATAACCTTTACCTGAAAATGTTGCAGTGTTGCCAATTCCTAAATGTTGCTATTCCTAGAAATTCTGGGTAGATTTTGAATCATTATTCAATCGTATGACGAAGTAAATTCTACATCGAAAATCCTACGGAAATTTTCAGTAGAGATAAGATATTGGTCAAAGAGAGCTTTAGAGAAAATGTAAAAAATAAAAAAAATCCGACGCTCCCACAACAAGAACACTCATTCAATTTTAATATTTAACATGAACAAACTTTCCAATCTGCCTCTCTTTTGTCCTCTACAAAATACTCATTCCATCTTTCAATTTACGTCTTAGATGCTAAGATCCACTTACTTGTTAATATTCCTCTCTATGTTTATTTACCTCCAGTACAAATTCTTGTTCTCCTTTCTTGCTCACGCTCTTTCATTCTTGTTTAAGATCTCCCCTTCTCTCGTGCAACTGAACCTCAGAATATCGTTTTATGTTGTCACTTGTGTGCTATTGTTAACATTCCACGGCATGATAATTTTGTTCCTTCTTCTTGCGCGCTGTAAATATTTCCTTCTGGCTTAGTAACCAAAATTTTGAAGCTTGTATACTTTTCATAAACTCTTCCAATTTCCGTTTCTTGCTTTCGAGTCAACAATTCATCTAAAGCGGCATTGTATGCTAATCTCGCGTTGTGTTTTTTGTTTTTCTTTAGATCAGACTAACTTGTCTTACTTATGCTTAGGTTCCGTTGTAAAGTATTACTTTTTAAAGTATTACTTCCCAGGCGAAACTACACTATTTTCACTCTAGATTTAGGTCGGTAATAATATTGTAAGGTATGCCCCTAGCCAAGTCTCTTCTCAGCATTGCTTACATCAAATTGCTCTTTCATTTATTCTGTACTAACATACATTATAAGAAACATTTACTATTATTTTCTCTTTTTCACTTATATCGCTGAATATTCTTCCTTGGAAACCAAGCATTCTCAAAATTGATACCTTTCTTAGAATACATTTACATAAGGTTAACATCATCCTTGATCACTCCAAGCACCACATGCCCACAAAATAGCAACACTTTCTACGGCGCTGAAGTTTGCCTTTGAATTATCAAGCATAACATTTCTAAGTTCTCCAAACTCAGCTTCATCAGACAAAGATTCAGAATCCTGAAAATGTTTGTTCATTAATCATATTTGCATATTAACACAACTTTTCCTATAACAAAACTTCATTTGACTAAATTTATTTTCTTCACGTCCTCAGTCCTCCTGATGTAAGAAGCCGTGCCCTTCAATTGACCTACATTTCTCAGCCACTCTAAACACAATCCGCCTTTGTCTTTTGTTATCTGGACACAGTGCCCCTATATCGTGTCTAACAAAGCGTCATAATATCAAGTTTTTTAGCCTTAAATAATTTTATTACCATACATTTTCCTCTCTTTTCTACTTCATCTGCTCATATTCAAACAAAGACTTTTAATCTCATATTGAATTTTTTATCGTTAAACACACACACACACACACACTAATATATATATATATATATATATATATATATATATATATATATATATATATATATATATATATAAATATACATATATATGTATGTATATATGTATATATATATATATATATATATATATATATATATATATATATATATATATATATATATATATATATATATATATATATATATATATATATATATATGTGTGTGTGTGTGTGTGTGTGTGTGTGTGTGTGTGTGTGTATGCGTGTGTTTGTGTGTGTGTGTTTATGTGTGTGTCTATGTCCATGTATTTGTGTGTGTTATGAGTCAGTGTCCCGTAAAATCGGGATGAAATGGGTAAAAGGACATGAAATGCAGCGAATAACAGAGGGCAAGAGAAATATAAAAATTGTAGAAAAGAAGATATGAGTGAAACTTATGCGAATAAAAGAAATAGGAGGAGACTAAATGAGCTCACAATAAACTAAAATCGGTTAACCAGTTTACGGAAATATTTTAGGACAGCCACAATGAAATAAGGACACTGGTAATGGGTTCCTCATTTGCAATGAATCATGAAGGTTAAAGAGTTTACTATATTAGAGAACATGTGCGAGAGAGAGAGAGAGAGAGAGAGAGAGAGAGAGAGAGAGAGAGAGAGTCCAGGAATTTATGAATAGATTTAAAACATATTAGAAGGAGAAAAGAGTGAATGTTGTCCAGCAGTTGGGAAATAAGTACCGAGTCATGCTAACGATCAGTAAATCTGAAAATGAAGGACGTAATATAAATAAAAAAAATAAATTAATGACGAAGGATTTAGCCTTACAAATACATTACTATTTAAGTAGAAATCTTGAGCAGCAGATTGTCACCATGATTTGATTTCGAAGCATCATATTTGAAATCGCGAGGACAGGAACATGTACCCAAACGCTAAATGAGTTTCATAACTTCATCTCTTTTGTAATTATTATTATCGTTAAAAGTACAATTTTTATTCTGATGATAAAGATGTTACAATCCTACCAAGGGCGACCACCTCGCTACATGAAGACGCAATGCAGGTGTACAGAGGAGTAATTTAATTATTGCGAAACATATCACTGCCACTCCTGCAAAGCAATTACGTCTACAGAAGACGGGCGAAGAAAACCAGTAGAATTTCCTCTCAATAAGGAAATGTTTCAGGCAAATTGACCGCCACACCTGAGCTGCGCCAGAGGCATCGCCCGACGTGAATAGGCTCATGTACGCATGACTCACACACAGGGAGAATATCGCCTTCTGCGCCATCAAAGCTCGTGCGTCTTATTACACACTCGGCACAATTGCAACAACGAAGTTGACTGTAAGGGTTATTTTTAATTATTTATGCCTTGTATTGTGAGACCTCCGTACCTCCACAGGTGTGAAAGTCTGATTAGTGGGATTGTTATTAATTATTTAAACGTAAGACGCTTAATATTTTGAGCGTTACGTTGAGGCAGATTTGTTATTGAGTATTTTAAAGAGGGTTTGTACCTTTGGCTCTACAATGAAAATGTAGCGTGTTAATTACACTATAATTTTATATTCACTCGAAAGGTACGATGTTCGTTAATGGGCTGCAAAATTATTGCATATAATCTTCTCGGCATCTAGTATTGACGAGAACACACAATTAGAAGCATATAGGAGAAATATAACATATCACAGTCCTTTACATCTTAATATTTACAATGAAAAATATGTGACTCTATACAGTATACTTAAATGATGTGATGTTCCGAGGTCGTGTGAGAAGCTGAGACTAATGTAAGTATCATCCTGTACCATACGTAAGGTCTGAAATACTTGCACTATGGGTAGTGAAATGATCATCAGTTTTATGCAAGTGAGACATTTGTGTATTTCTTAAGCAACCCCAAAAAATAAAAAAGGTAAAAGAATTGCTGCTATCTATAATATAAGATTAATTCTGTCGAATCACTATATATATATATATATATATATATATATACATATACTGTATATATATCTTTATATATACGTATATATACATATGTATATGTATATATATGTGTGTGTGTTTATACGTATACATATATATATATATATATATATATATATATATATATATATATATATATATATATATATATATATATATATATATATATATAAAGATATGTGTATATATATGTATATATATATATATATATATATATATATATATATATATATATATATATATATATATATATATATATATATATATATTGCAGGTCTGTTTTATGTCACTCGTTACTAGTTATTTAAAATCACCAATACAATACCTAATGATCACAGTTAATACTGACGAGAAATATATTTTGGAAACGACATTTCCGGGAAGTGATTTGTATCACCGCACAGAATGATGTAGAAACGAACGTATCAATCGACCACCCCAATAAGACGATGGGGTACGAAGTGTATAATTTAACATTCACGGGCACGAAAATGTTTCTGTTATTTCACTTTGAAAATTCAGTCGCTGGTTCTTTTGGTTGATTAATTGACATGGTGTTCATTGAAACTTTTACAACTTTATTTTTGAATGAGGCATTTTCCTGAAAAAGCAATGCTTTTCCGTAAAAGAAGAATGAATGAGATCGACACAGTACGAATGCCGTTCATTTAATTTTTACGTGCCCTTTCATTGCGCGCCATCTGTTCTTTGAAATATAAAACTACTGGTGCAGGTGTTTTCAATACTACTAACTACGAAAAGTCATCATCAAGATTTTTTTTTTCGCAAGAGCTCATGTACAATTCTCTGATTCACCAGTTGGCTACTTGACTCATTCTCTTCTCTGTCATATTTTTATTTAAAGAATTTGCATAGCTGTGGATATTAATGTACCGTATTTCTATAATAAAAACGACAGCGCCACAAGAATGACATTCAGGCACGAAAAGCATGATTACAAGATATCTTAATCCAACGTGCTTTGTGTTCGCGAGTCAGTTTAGATGGGCTTTTCCCTTTAAATTAGATTGTTGAACACATTGCATGTGGGAAAATAATTTATTTCATTCTCGTTTCTGAGGGAAACGTTTTCTATTCTTGTTACTACGAAATACGAAGAACAGCTCCAGTTCATATGGGTCCCATTTCAGTTTTAGAAACTTCAGTGTTTTCAAAGCAGGACATAAGAACTGAGCGCTGACTGGTATTTTAAATTAAAACACTGAAATCACCACGGAAGAAAATACTTAACGTAAGACCTAGGAATATGATTGTATATCATCAAGAGGCAAAAATCAATGCAAGTTAGAGATCAGTAGTTACCCCTTTAACTTTTAGTTCAGCAACATACATCCACTTCTACTGTATTAGTTTTAATCTCTTACACTCTCTAGAGTCCACAGTCTTCTTTGTGACCAACAGTTCTCCACGTGACCAACCAGTTACCTGTACTTCCGCCAGTTTACAGTTGTTTGAATTAAAGTTTGTTAATGTTTTACATAATTTTATTTTTAACACCCAATGAACCGTAGTTTATTTTTCTTTCAATACTATCAAAGCGACACTTTTATAAATGATTTCCCTTGGAATTATTTCTTTTCATAAAACCCTAAAAGTAAGATAATGAACGTGATCAACAGTACGCAGCCTCTTTAGTCTATCTCCATTCAGACTGAGATTAATGTACTCACGACGGGAAGTGGACGCACTGAATATAGTTGGAATTCTAGAGATAAGATATACAAAGTAAAAAAAAAATACCACTTTCACAGAAGAAACCAAATATTTGAGTAAAATCTCATGTAAATTCCTAATCTTTAAAGCACCATCTCTGAAAACTGAAATGTAACTACTGTAACTACTGTACATCATCGCTTTCCATCCCATGGTGCTATAAATGTCGTTATTCAACGATATTTTTTGCTGTTTCTTCACCTCCTCTCAAGATAGATAATCTGTGGCTTTGCATCAATAAACCTTCCCCGGGTGTGTGAAGGGCTGAAGTCCTTTAGGTCATCATTTGGCAGCCCGGAAGAAAAGTTTTGACCTTTTTTTCTCATCTATAGTGCATTTTAAACATCTCTGTGACATTTTACAGGAAGTTTTTTCATTCCTCTTACCAACTTTCAGGTAATTCACAGTTTATCACAAGGCTCTATTAATTAAACTTTTGGGGACATTTAAAGTCAACTTTAGTGGTATGAGGTCATTAACTACAAGGTCTTAATGTATATGGGGTTGCTGTAATAAGTTGCGAGGGAGATATGAAGTTATAATTACTTTCGTTTGGTTTGTACATTTACATCGACAGATATTAGGAGAGAGATATTAATTACTTGCAAGGAGTGATTTTAGCAGGGCCCTCAAGAGAAGATTTAGCCCCTTCATGATTGCAGATCACTGCAACAGCCTTTTGAAGGGAAGAGGGATGGGGTGCAACTGAGGTCTGTAGTGTGATGTTATTTCCTTGGTGTTTCCCTTTTGTGGGGTGATTATAACAGGAAAAATAATAAGCCAAGTTCTGACTGAAGTGATGCCATGTGTCTGTTCCCTGTTCCTGATAACCCAATATTACATTTAACTTTTGTTGTTAACTGCGAGTTCTAAACCAGCAAAATTTTTCTTTGTTGTAGACAGTAATTGTGCTCAGATATGTTGGTCTTATCGGGAGTAGGTTGAGTGTCACCGTAATAGGTATGGGTATTTGTTGGTATAACATTTGTCCTTGGTATTCATAGTCTACATTTTCCACAGAGGATATGAGCTACGAGGATTACTCTTAAATGATTAAATTATGTACAATATCTGTCTTTTCGAAACGTATGTGTACTTTTCATATTTTCATGTTAGTGATATAAGAGTATAATTGGTATAAAAAAAAACTTCTTTCAGAATAGATGCGTGAAAGGACCCTTTTTGTTGCCTGGGACTCTAGGTGTTGGTTGGTGGGGAGTCATAGCAAAAGATATAACAGTGAACGAAAAGCATTGAACGAGATATTTCACTTCTCAGTCAGGACCAATACGTTAGGAGAGAGACAGGGTCTCAGATATGTTTGCTAGGTTCTTGAATTTTGAAAAACTAGCAACCCGAAGTTCACCCATCTACAAAATTTTAGCGAAATTATCAGTTCATAAAATCTTGAGAGACACTACGATAAAAAGAGCAATGGATTCACTTCGAGCTCTGCATTTTGAGCTATCCTCCTAGTCCATAGCTAACGTATTCACAAGATTTCAGTGAAAACTATTAAAAAAAAACCCTAAAATCATCTTCAGATCTGTTTCATGAGTCAGCCCTATCTCAAAACCTTATACCTCTTTCTTGGTGTTTATTCTCTCTCTCTCTCTCTCTCTCTCTCTCTCTCTCTCTCTCTCTCTCTCTCTCTCTCTCTCTCTCATAAAAAAATATTAATTGAATTCCATTAGTACTTTCCTTAGATACCCAGCAATGAAATAATTGGATTTCTTCATCATACAATTTGTATTTTCATCTAGTTTTTTCGTACTCTATAACAAACTTTTGCGTCGCTCAAAACTCAGTGTTCAAAAAAATACCACTGAAATACATCAATAATTTGTGAGATAACCTGTGGGTAAGAAAAGACGAACAAACAAGCAAACGGACATAGTGAACACGTAACCTGCTCCCGGCTTCGTCGACAGAAGTATTGATGTCTTTCACGAATTAATGAGACTGGTCATCTGACACGCAACAGTCCGTTTGGTATAAATAAAAGAAGCAAAAAAAAAACCACAAGAGAACATTCCAATATGCATTATCCTCTGTCAAATTGAAAAGGCCGTCTATCTTACAAGTGTAAGCGTCAAGACCCAGAATAAGTTATGAGGATGATTTTTTTTCCTACATTAAATTTTATGGTATGTCGAGGCAAATAAGTAATTTCTTGTAATAAACCGGGAAGAAAAGACCAACTTATATATATATATATATATATATATATATATATATATATATATATATATATATATATATATATATATATATATATATATATATATACGAGTAAGTGTAATATTGCCACAGCATCTGTAACAGAGAATCGTGGTTGTGGGAAAGGTGGATATTAATCTTTGATTGAGTTCCTCATTGGTCAGTTGGGTATCGTTCTCAGCTAGCGCTCTGCTGGGCTCGCGTTCGATTCTCCGACCGGCCAATGAAGAATTAGGGGAATTTCTTTCTGGTGATAGAAATTCATTTCTCGTTATAATGTGGTTCGGATTCCAGTTCCGTTGCTAGGTAACCAATTGGTTCTTAACCACGTAAGATAAATCTAATCCTTCGGGCCAGCTCAGTGGTCTGGTTAAACTAAGGTATACTTAACTTAATCTTTGATTCCCTGTGCTGATATTGTTCCATGAGAGTATTATTCCAGCGACGATGTTGTTTATGCTATTATTGCCATTATTATTGGTACCCTCTACTGAAACTGCTCCTTATTCGATTCCCACCTACTGTGACCACCACCTATATCCGTACATTTTTTTCTTTTTCTTCTTTTGTATCGGCTGCTCTCATGAAGTTAGATGCTATTGTTTGCCTATATCACTGAGATCGTATCCATCGACGTTTACTCAACACATAGCTGCCACTGATTATCTGTTGGTGTAGGTATCTGAACCTTCATTATCATTACTATTATTATCACTTTCTCAATATCCAAGAGCAATTTTAGACAAAGAGATAGACAGAGAAAGGAAATTAGATGCCTGGCAGTTATGAGATTGAAATGTATAACCGGATTCTGTGTGGTCACGAACTAAAACCAATAAATTATTAACATAATTATTGCCACTATAACTATAAGCATACGTGTATTACATTATAGATAATAAAACAGTAAAAAATGAAAAACCAGCCATTGTTTAAAAGATATGTATATATACATATATATATATATATATATATATATATATATATATATATATATATATATATACATATATATATAAATATATATATATATATATATATATATATATATATATATATATATATTTATATATATATATAAACATCTAATATTGACAAGATACCCAAACTGTAAATGGTCAACACGAGAAACAAAACAAAAATACTTGAAAAATGGATTCGAAATTCTAAGAAGGGAGCGCGCTTCTTCAACCAAATTGTTTCTGACATTCAATGAGAAGGGGAACGAAAGAAGATGGAAAAATTGAAGATATACTGTAGATGCTTATTTTTCTAATCTATTTCACTGAAACTACTTAAGCAGTCACCCTTCTACTGGACTTATTTTGGTTGATTTTGTCTTGTACTCCGTAAAATAATAATAATAATAATAATAATAATAATAATAATAATAATAATAATAATAATAATGATAATAATAATAATAATGATAATAATAATAATAATAATAATAATATTAGGCCTAGTAATAATACATATAGATACGGTAGATACAATACATTCACAAAATTAAACGACACGAGATAAGGGTTTAAATAATAAACGGTTACACAATAATAATAATAATAATAATAATAATAATAATAATAATAATAATAATAATAATAATAATAATAGTAGTAGTAGAGCGGCAGCAGTAACGCTAATAATGCTAATACACACTTATTTCCAGCGCTCAAGTGTTACAACATTTCTTTTTTAGTGGCTGCCTACATTTTTCAGTTATCATTCTTCACCTTTTCAATAGTTAAGGTAAGCCGTTAAACGAAAAACTCCAGCAAGAGTGGTCAAACTTTAACATAAAAGAAAAAGACGAATATCTAGCATCACCATCTACCCAAATTCCTCCACACGGCGGTTCCGAAACCACACCTCCCGTCTACACGACCACAAATGGGTCATTATCGTTTCATGCCTGACGCCTTTCCATTGTTCTAAGGTAATTATAGGTGGGACAACGCTGTGGGAAGTCCGTTGCTATAACCGACGGCCGCCATTCTTCAGCAACCAGAAGGTTCTAATTCATTTTTATCTCCAGACAGTTCAGTGGTTTTCATGTGAAAGGTAATTGTTGTCTTCAGAGGAACTAAGGAATAATGATAATTATACCAGCAACGATCTTGTACAAGGAATAATGTACAAAAATTCCATCATAAGAGTTTTCACAATAAGGTCAAGTGGATAATCTCATACTTTTCAGGTTTGGGTTATCATTAAAGAATAGTTGAGTAATTCTGAGATAATAACAGATAAGGAAGTACCTGCAGAGGAATCCTGATTTTGACATCAAGTTAGATTTAACTGATACAGTTGACATCGAACGGAGAAGACTCAAGCTTTGTTCAGTTGATAACATATCTCCTACGGAATAAAAATTTTTTTTTTTTAACAATATAAAAACAATAGTCGGAAGATCTTTGTTCACTATTATCCTTAACCTAGGAAATAGGAATAATGAATAAATTTGTGCCAAAGAAAGCATGATCAATAGGCAATAAGATCGGTAGATGGTTTCCTTGGCAACAAATAGTAATACTAATAAGATGAGTCCAAAGAATTACTCACCTTGAGCAGGATACTTAACGACTGTGTTTGTTAAGTATCATCGAACCCTATTCTTATTTTTGTGATATCGCGATAACAAACACACCACCACCTGGTCACGGGCGAGAGTGCAAAAATGATCTACATTCTTAGCGAGTTAATTAAAGTTAGGATAGTAACTGTTACTATCCTGATTTAGTAACTGTAGTTATATCATGATAGTGAATATGAGAGTATATTAATGAAAGTTGTGAAGTATTCCTTAAAAAAACACGTTTAAAAATTGACAGACATGATGAGCAATAAAGCTATAATGAGGGATGATCGACCCCGCAGACGTGAGTGATACTTGTCACACGTGAAGATTATAATATATTTCAAGTGGTCCTTGAGAAGTTGTGCCACTGTGTAGATGCAAGAGAGATTTTACAAGATATATTAGAAAATAGAATAGAAATTAAAAGATACTATCGTATTTTTGTTAATACCACTTTTACTACTATTGATATATGCAATATATATATATATATATATATATATATATATATATATATATATATATATATATATATAGAACTATAGTGATGGATTTAGCTGACGGTATAGTGTATATAGTAAGTCCATAATAAAGAAACTGTAGCGCTAGTGACAGTAGTTAGTGCAAGGGGAATAATAATAATAATAAAAATACTACGTTTGATAAAAAATTAATTTTTGAAGGAAATTTATTTCGTTACAACGAATATTATTATAAAATGTATTTGGTTAAATGCCTGGATATCGAGACACCTTGATGCGCTAAGGGTGAGGCAAAGGAACATATCTAGAGAAAGGTATTATCTGGAAACCACTAAAGTGTCAAAATCTCCTCCCTTACTGATCCATATGTGATATTCTTCCCCGCCATTAGCAGAAATGCCGTACTTTTAGGCCTGCTTAATGAATTCATGCCACCACTCTATCCAAGGAATGTAAGATACAGATCTTGAGATTCCAGCATTAAGATTACATACACGCCCTCTGCTACAGTGCCTACACACCTAATTTAAGAAAGTAATTAATTTCGCTTTCTAAAGACAGATTCCAGTGTCTCAGCATAACAGTGTAACTAACGTTCAAGCATGATGTTTTAGTTTTTGTAAAAGAAACCTACTGAGATGGCTTTTTGTCTGTCCGTCCGCCCTCAGATCTCAAAAACTACTGAGGCTAGAGGGCTGCAAATTGGTATGTTGATCATCCACCCTCCAATCATCAAACATATCAAATTGCAGCCCACTAGCCCCAGTAGTTTTTATTTTATTTACGGTTAAAGCTGGACATGAAGTTGCTTCTTGCACCGAAGTAGGTGCCAACAACATAGACCACCACCGGGCTGTGGCTGAAAGTTTCATGAGTCGCGGCTGAGAGTTTCATGGGCCGTGGCTGAGAGTTTCGTACAGCATTATACTCTGTACAGAAAACTCGATTGCGCCGAAGAAACTTCGGCGTATTTTTGACTTGTTTAAATTTACAGACAGACATCAACGTGAGTCAAGAAATTTTGGTAGCATTTGCAATGATCACCCAAATAGTATTGCAAAAAAAATCATAATAAAATGATGATATGGTACATTAAATATTTCAGTATAATTTTTTGTGAGATGTAATGAAAATTACATGGGTACAAAATCAAAACACTTCTGAATATGAAAGAGACCAAATACAAATGTTGATATTTTTACGCTTAAAACCGGTCGACTGGAAGTCGTAAATGTCTTCAATATCAAGGAATAATTAAAATGGAGTTGAGCAGAAAAATGGAGCATAATGAACAAATAAGAGGATTGAACGAAGTGAAGTAGTTAATAATGAACATGTCGGTCAGCAGATGAAGAATACTTCAAATTAAAGAAATGTATGCAAAGGATGAGAAATAATAATAATAATAATTCTACAAGACTTATTTTTATATTTCAGTTACCTTGCAGACTTCACGGACAATGACTTTAAGCTAATGGTGAAATTTAATGATTGTTTTAAATAATGAGGATAATATTTAATAATAATAATAACAATAATAATAATAATAATAATAATAATAATAATAATAATAATAATAATAATAATAATATTATTATTATTATTATTATTATTATTATTATTATTATTATTATTATTATTATTATTATTATTAAATATCATCCTTATTATTTAAAACAATCAATAAAATTCACCATTAGCTTAAAGTCATCTTGTAGAATTCGGCCTTGGTCATTCGAGTCAGTTTTCATTATTTATAGCACAGCTAATGTTGAACTTAAAGAGCAGTTTTGGATCAATGTTTGATAGCCTCTTCAGCAAGAGTATGCACAGGTTACTGAACCGAAAACCAGCGTCACTTTTGATTTTACCAATTCTCAAAAAAAAAAAAAAAAAAAAAAAAAAATATAATAATAATAATAATAATAATAATAATAATAATAATAATAATAATAATAATAATAATAATAATAATAATAATAATAATAATAATAATAATGTTCTGAAGGGTCCACAATAATATAACTATTTAAGGCTCGTGTAAAATTTTTAAAAACTTTCGAACCCTACTCTGGGTTCATCTTAAGTCACAAGATGAACCCAGAGTAAGGTTTGAAAGTTTTTAAAAATTTTACACGAGCCTTAAACAGTTATATTATTGTGGACCCTTTAGAATATTTATGAACTATCGTGATAGAGAGCTTTTTTCCCAAACAATAATAATAATAATAATAATAATAATAATAATAATAATAATAATAATAATAATAATAATAATAATATGTGATAACATGATAAAAATGATAATCGGCAATATCCACACAGGTGGTGAAGGAGTAGAAAAAATAGTATTCATAATAATGGTAATGACAGTACTAATATGGAGAATAATAGTAAAAAAAATATAGCAAATTATAACAATAAAAAAAAAGATTGCATACAATTAATTTCCAGCTAGGGACCTTAGGTGGCTGCAGAAATCAAGTCCAGAAATATTTGAAATATTTATATTTTAGGAAGCGTATTTGTCCAATTTTGACAATTTTTGCCATTTTAGTAATCTAATAACCTTAAAAAAAAAGTCCACATCAGAATCCTGTTTAAAAAATCTGAGACCCTAAGAGAGACCTTACCGATAAATTTCACTTAGATCTGATAAAAATTTCTACTAAGAGGTAAATCAGTATAACAATAATATAATCTTTAGAAATCTGATTGCCCATGAAAATCAATAAACTTCCTCTTGCCTGAGACCATTCAGATTGTCTCAGAACAAGCTGAAATATCCCATCTTAAAACACCAATCTGAATATCCACTCTTAAAACACCAGTCTGAAATATCCATTCTTAAAACACCAATCTGAAATATCCACTCTTAAAATACCAATCTGAAATATCCATTCTAAAAACACCAGTCTGAAATATCCATGCTATAAACATCAATCTGAAATATCATTCTTAAAACACCAATCTGAAATATCATTCTTAAAACACCAATCTGAAATATCCATTCTTAAAACGTCAGAACCATTTGTTCATCCACCCATGCCAGGGAGGAGCCCTTAATGCAGTCTGGCTCAGGGAGAAAACAGCGAGGACACACTAAATTGTGCATACGTGCTATTACAAGTATGTGAATATAATAGACCCACAGCACAATTCAGGATGACAGTTAAATGGGTATATATCTACATCATTTATAAAAGCAAAAACTCCAGTTATTTTGATCAGGAGGAAAGAAAGAATAATAGTTGGTAAGTCCCTATGGTTAATAATAAGGATGCTGAGCTTCAGATAACGGTGAATGCTCTGGCAAGCCACTTAGTAGAAATTACGAAGTGATCTTATGAAAAAACGTATTCAAACTGTCGGCATAAGGAAGAAAAGAAAACAATAGACTTTTATACCAAACAGGAAAATGTCACATAATCTACCTTTCTTCATAAGATAACTGGAAATGACATAAGCGTACCAGAATCTATTCATGGCACTGATAACATCGCATATGTGATCAGACATGCTCAAAATAGGACAAAATGCTTCCTATTCAGTATTATAAACTGCATTCATAAAGATACGTCTTTCCATATGTATGGGACTAAATTAGAATACTAACATTTACTGGGCTCATATACGGCAGCTTGCTAGTTGCCAAAATCAGCTTGCTAGTTGCCAAAATACCAGAGATTTGTATGGATGCCATGGCTATGTAAAATTATGGAAAAATGGTAGGTGTCAGAAGTTTGAGGCATCTTGAACATCTTACGTATGTGAGGCCCTTATCTCAAAACAACATCATTCAGTGACGTTTTTGGTCTAGAAAGGCTTGTGACACCATATTGGAGACACGGCATCTTAAAACACCTACATGACTTAAATAGAAACTTATCAATCTGCAATAGCTTTTTCGAACGACCAAAGATTCTGTTTGCAAATAAAGCCAATATTATCAAGTATGAAGTACCCTAAGATAAGATTGTGTTACCCCTTTTGCAATGGCCATCAATGGCATTGCAAGACTATTCTGGCTGACTTAATGTATACCTTATTGAATTACCTTTTCCTTATCTTTTCCTGCTTCAAGGAGGTCAGTAGCAGAGAATCGGCTTCAGCCCTCATTTAATAAAATGTTAGCATTAAAAAAAAAATGTCAGAGGAAGGCGTGCATGTTACACCAAGTTTCCAAAGCCAGTGCTGATGCTGGATGTTTGGACTATTTTTCCTTATATTGTGAGCATACCATCAATGTTCACAGTTGAATAACAGTATTTACATCCTTTCTGACTCTCAAGGAAATCTTAACTTCTCTAGAGAGAGGATTTGACTGTCAGTGAACCCAGAGTGCTTGACAGTCCTAGGGGAATTTTGATACCAAATATCTTTTGGTCACAAAAACCCAGGAATGGTTACTTGTATTAATATGTAGTTTTATTAATCTGTAGTTTTAGAGTAGTACGTATGTGTTAGGCACCAGCGGGAAAATAAAGGGCAGGTCATTAGGGAAAGTACATGGCAATGAGTAAGCTGAGAAGGACTACCTTGCAACTTAGGCACACCTTCCCAGGAACAAGTAAGAAAATAAAGAAGGCTGGGCAAATTTCGTAGAAGAGTCTAACTGAGGGTAGCCAGAAAATTTTAGAAATTGCCAAATCAGCTCTAGCATGGGTGTACAATACAGAAGTTGTCAGGGAGCTGGGAGGCTGCTTTATTGTTGCTTAGTAATTGGCCATGCACTTTTGACCTTTGGATTTTTGATGGGCGGGAACCTCAGCTATTCTGTGGTAACTCTTTGGTCCCCTTTACAGTACGTCATGTGCTGGTCGAATGTCCCAGCCCTGGGAACTTGAGCAATTGCTTCCTCCCAGAACGCCATGATGAAAAAATTGATTACTTTCTCTCAGGGGTCATTGGAGAGGACATTGTATACAATGTTGTGGAACTTTTAACTATACATTTCCAATGTATAGTTGATTTATACCGTTTTATCAACTCTTATGTCCGCTATAACTATACGTATATAAGATGTGACAGTATTTAAATGTAAAGTATGAATTGATGAATGAGTGGGTTGAAAATAATATTAACAATAATCCGGAATAAAATGATAAACCTAACCACAGCGATGATGAAGTTAAATAATAACAATTTTAATCAAAAAGTATTTTGTTTCAGCCTATGCCGGTACATAAATAAGGTATGCAGATCTAATGGGACCTGTGCAAAATAATGATGTTCATAAAATCAGTGGATTTTTCTAAAGTTGCAGAATTGTAATTAATGTAAAAAGCTTAAGAGTGGTGCTAAAACTAAAATAATCGCATCAACACGGCATAAATGATAATACCACTGATAATAATGAAAGTAACTAGTATCAGTTAGAGTAGGTTAGTAACTTCATCAATGATTATAGTATTACATTAGTGCTGGTCTCAACAAAAATTTCGGAACAAGACGAGGCATATTGATATCAGGGATTATAAACAAAATATTGTTGAATAAACAATATCTAAGGAGCACTTGGATAGCACAGAGTCAGAAACAACAGGACATGAGTATTATTATTAACAATAATAATAACTGACTGCTACAGTGATCATTCAGATATGGACTCAATAGTACAGGCCTTCATGCATGAGAGAGAGAGAGAGAGAGAGAGAGAGAGAGAGAGAGAGAGAGAGAGAGAGAGAGAGAGAGAGAGAGAGAGAGAGAGAGAGAGAGAGAATTATGAATCATAAAAAATTGCCTATAAAAACACTGCCAGTAATTGAATGGAAGGAGCTAAAATCACCGAGAAGCCCCACAACTACAGGAAAAATATTTTTTTCTCCATCTTCCCGACATCTTCGATGCTTGTAGAGCATCGATTTCAAGAATGATTTGCATCATTCCATTATTACATTATATATATATATATATATATATATATATATATATATATATATATATATATATATATATATATATATGTATATATATACACACACACTCACATAATATACTGTATATATATATATATATATATATATATATATATATATATATATATATATATATATATATATATATATATATATATATATATATATATATAAAAGTTCATCCGTACCTCTCCAACATTATGATTCGTAATCGTGAAATGCTCTCATATTGTCATTTCAACAAAAGGTTATTCATTTATTTATAGAATAAATTTATCTAACCCTTTACCTGAATCATTTTATCCTACCAATTCAGTAGAAAGGTTTGACGTATTAGTCAGACATAAACGTCAATCGTTTGTCGAGCTTTTCCATTAAGTTTAAAAAATTAACACACAAAAGATTCAGATGTTAGAGACTTCACAAGGATATTTGAATTTTTTTTTTATTAAACTATAATGCAATTCAGTGACCCGTACAAATAAACAATAAAATCTAAACGCCAGCTGTTAAGCTCTCGTAAATTCTGATGATTGTTGCATTTCTGATGCACTTGTCAATACCATAGTCTTTGCTGTTATAAAATTAACACAATGTCCACAAGAGTCACATAAAAAACCAGAGAACTTTGTCATTACTCGTAATCCCGATATACCTGAATACTAACGTACGCCACGCTTCACATAGCAAATAGTTAAACATTCCTTACCTTAAGGTCGTCATTTAAGAAACTGACGAGTTTTTATTCTTGTATAACAGTTTATCGAAAATGTCTTTTCCGTAAATTAGACTTCCATCACACTTCTTCCAATTTGAATCTTTAATAGCGTACGTTTATATGCCAAGAGCATGAACGTCTTTAAAGAATGACAATATTCTAAATAGTAAAGCTTTACTAAACTTTTACTAAGAAAACAAATGGAAGCTGAGTTGTATGAATAATAATGATCAATTCAAGGTCTGCATATATATTGGTCATTTACAATTACTAAGAATTTAGCTTATATAACCATGGGTAAACAATTAGTGACATAACTTAAGCACTTTAATGCAAAATGGATGTGTAATTGATACACGAAAGCATCAATAAGTAAAATTGTTTTATCAAAGAGTAATGTATTTCTGACGACTACAAAATTCATTCTCGAGAGTCATCTTTCAAGTCTGTTTGCCAAAAGTTTACTGAGCTGAGCAGAGTTGAGTTATGGATGGTGGGCTCTGGTCACTTTTTATTGTAACCACTTCAAAACTAACTAAAGAACAATACTTTTCAATCTTAATGCTCGTGTGGATAGATATTTGGATTTAAAACTAATTTAATACATCTTTGAATGGTCATTCTAATCTGCCGTGTGGTATAGCTATTTGTATTATGCAAAGATAAAGCACTAAATTGGACAATTATATGTGAATATTGTAATAGCAATTTTTGTCGCCTCACACATTTTAATTTTCACTAAAGAATTTTAATTTTCACTAAAGACAAATGGACCCTAGAGTGGGATGTGTTTAGTCATGGCAGCATTGCTTATGTGTTAGAGAAGAAGAAGAAGAAGAAAAAATTAGAAATCACTTGAATTCCTGAGAACTGCATTTTATTAATCAGCCCACGCAGACAATAATTCTTCAAATTACTTTATTGGTTCTAATTACAGTACAGTATAAAAGATACGCACTTAAGTTTTGTTTACGAGGCTCTATCTTACTTGGTCCTTCAGTAGCAAAATGACGCAACCTTCTGAAAAAGGGACGACGTACCAGACTTCATCCGGCATCCAAGAAGACTGAGATCAACAAGAGCCATAGTAACAAATGAACCAGAAGCAACGATGACGTCATGGCCAACTGTCCCATCCCCGTTGTTACTACTGCATAAAGTTGCACTCAATTCCAGTTATTTATTGACTTATATGGAATCCTGTGGGTTGATATTGTTTTTTTTTTTAGTTTTTTTATGAACATTTACTCGAATGCAGAGCATTTCAACGTTTTCCATTACAAAATCTTAATTGCATCTTGTAACGAAAGACAAAATAAGAAACTATTTGGGCTCTCCCGGTGTTTTTCTCTTATTTGCTCTGGTAATTTTGTAGTATAATTGAGATATATCCTGTACATGCACAGATTAGTTAACTTATTTTCGATTTGCTTGATATCAACTCTCCAGACCAAATTGTTACTAATCTTTGATTTCACGCTAAAAAAACGTTTTTTAAGAATAAGAATTAATCTAATAATGCTATTGGTTCAAAGAACTTGAAAAATCTCGATAAAGGTTTTCGAATAGCCTGACTTTGAAATCGGCAGCAAGGTGTACATTTTTTCCTATTTTTTTGTCAGTCCATGTGTAGGTGATTTTTACTGACATAATAAAAAATACAACATTTGTTCCTCAAAAGGCCGAACTATCGATTTTTTTTCTTAGTTCCACCCCACTTATTTTCTGTTTGTGCGTGCGTTTGTGTAAGCGTGTGTGTGTGTGTGTGTGTTTGTGTGAATGTTTCTGTCTTGCGTAAGTTTGTCTTCTCCCGGCGTCTACCTTGACAAAAAAAAAAAAAAAAAAATCTTTCGAATACTGATATTTTAATAAATACAAAATTATAAAGCTGTACATCACATGAATCTGAGACATCCGTTTTCTTCTCATAAATGTTCTATAGTTATGGATATTCCAATAAACTCTTCGGCAATCCCTTTGATGTAATTACATTTTTCTTTCAAACGTATTAAAAATTATTATTATGAAAAACACTGACAATCGTGAATTTCTTTTTTGATTTGAACTTTCCATCTCAATCCTCATGTTCTTTTCTCGAAAATTCTGTTATTCTAGCGTATAGGTTATCATATAATAATAATAATAATAATAATAATAATAATAATAATAATAATAATAATAATAATAATAATAATAATAATCCTTATTTCATCTCAGGGCCGTAGACATGGAGTGTACAAAGTAGAAACAATACATTACACACAATTTAGATACACAAGATAAATTGATAAAAATGATAATCGGCAATATCCACACAGCTGCTGAAACAGCGATAAAAAATAGTAGTTATAATAAAGGTAATGGCTGTAATAATATTGAGAATAATAATAAAAATACAAAAAAAATGATAGCAATTAAACAACAGGTTGCATACAATTCATTTCCAGCTGGGGACCTTAGGTGGTTACAGAAGTCAGGTCCAGAGGGTTAAATGCGAAAAGTGAAAAAAGCAAATCTCAATAATAATAATAATAATAATAATAATAATAATAATAATAATAATAATAATAAGTAACAACATTAATGATATGACTAATTCAACTAAAAGCATGGTTTTTGCCGAGAAGATGACTTAATTTACGAAGCATTTTATAGACTTTATGAGGATTATACAAGCCTGACTAAAAACTGTTTTGTGTTGCAGTTTCGAAATTTTCAGACACTGGCCCTCTAGTTGCTAACTACGGCGTTGATACCCAGTGCCGTTTGACCCAGTATCAGTTTCTATAATCAGTCAGTTAATTGTAGGCGGCACCAGGCCATCCCTCACATTACTGAGCCTTCTGTTGCAAGATTTCTTTTCCCTTTTATTACAAAGAGTCGCTGTTCATCTGGATACTCTTCTCCAGTTATAAATAAAAGCAATACACCTCTCTTGGGTTCACGATTATTAAAATATATACGATAAAATAAAAATAAGTTCTCAAGAGATGATAAAATACAGATACCTTGATTTTTTCATGAGCTTGCCTTGTTTAGAGCCTTAGAAATCTAAGTGCTTGCTACAAGTTCATATTGCATTCGGTAGAGTAACAGAAATAGATTTATAAGTTATTTAGTGATCATAAAAGGTAAATAGCAACCATGAACTACGCAAGTACCAGACAAATGACGTCATGTTTGAAAAAGGCAGAGAATCTTCTTACCTGGTGGAAATACACGATGCTGCTTTGTTATCGAAATCGTGACTGATTGTACAGTTTTACGACTGAAAGACTGATAAAACGTGTCAATTTCTAGAAGGTTATTTATGAATTTTTTGTCAGGATTCCTAGTTCTAGAGGAACAACCACTGATAACAAAACACAAAGTATTTCAACACTGCCAAATTAAAAATTGAACTCTAAAAGGACTGAGAGAAAATACTGTGTGGTTTTTAGTGCGTTGAAAATGAAAGTCAATTTTCCTCTAAGTAAAGCGTGGATGCTTTTGGCAATTTATTTTCTATATCTGTTCTCTGAAGAACTGTTCACCTCGAGACAAACTTAATGTGAAGTACAAACCCTCCAGTTAACAATTTCACGGCTCTTTCAAGCATGAATATTGTCCATTATGCAACTGGTTTAGGTGCCTCGACAATCAACCAATAAAATCCGGTCGCGTTCGAAATGTTGAAAGGAATAGATTACTATACGTTAAAAACAAGTGCAAAGACCAGGTCATTTAAAACTTTCACTGTACGCAATGTACTGAGTAAAGCGAAATCACTCAGCAGTTAAATTTGGGAACATCATTAGGGAGATAATTAACAATATAATGTCGATGAAAGGATTTTATTCCGGCAAACATTAATTAGACATTTTTATTTCCAAAACCATGGCAATTTAGTATTAATACAGTAGATAACTCCTAATTTTAACAGACAGGCTTCGCATTCATATATATATATATATATATATATATATATATATATATATATATATATATATATATGTGTGTTACGCTCCCTTATAAGGGGTCGTGGTGCAGGTCTTTTATTGCACTATTTATACTCTCAGTGATGTTCAGAAATACTCAGCATAATATGGTCAGTGAAGACGAAAACAAAAGGGAAAACTCAACAATATTTATTCACAAAAAAAAAAAAAAAATAACAAATTAAGTCAACCTTGTGACTGAAGAGGACGTGGACTAGTCCTCAAATAATCCCACTGGATTCCTAAATGCTAAAAAAAATCTAAGCCCTAGATAGAATCATGAAGAGAGAACGAACACAAGAATGAAACTAAATCGGAATATATCCATACAATGGCTGGCCAGGCCAAAATCAAAATATACCTATAACTATAAGCGAAGGAAAAAAGGTGAAGGATAAAAGGGAGAAAACACTTAAATTCCAACCTATGAATTAGTCTGAACATATAACAAACACCAAGGCCTATAGGCCATAAGGACCACCAGAGTCTATAAATTTAGCATTTATAGATAGATTTATATAGAAAAATAATATATATATAAAAATTTAACAAACTCCTCACACAAAACAGGGGAAGCGATAATCCAAAATAAATTTAAAGCGCCTTTAAGGAGGCCGTGATCCAATGCATCTCAGCTCTGCAAACGAGGGAGTACGGGAATACACAGGTAACCACTGGTACAGGGAGTCGGAGGCGGTCCTGTCCGACAACGCAAAGATAAACTCCTACCTGGTATCTGTCTCCCTACTTGACACCTCAAGAGCCAGATTGCTCCTTCAACAGCAGCTTATAAAGGCGTCCTTGGGGATACACTGATGCGACAGGTTCCGACAGAATGAGATGGCACTCAGTACCTTAGGGAAATGTATCCACTAAGGTGGCAGTACGACGAAGACGCAGGTGACAATGTCAACTGCGTCAGACACAGGTCACAGACGTCGCAGGTGACAGAAGTGTTCCTGCGAAGAGCAGCTCCAAAAGCAAGATTCAGGATGTAAGAATGCAAGAAGGTTCTCCAACAATCGCCAGCTGTATAAGTGTCAGGAAGCAAAGTACGGCCCGAACTCCCCCAGGCCGAGCACCGTCCTTCACAAGTCACCTCACAGGAGTCATGCCGCACTCGAAAAATAAACAAACCCCAATCGTTAAAACAATAGTTCAAGCAATTAAGTGAGCGGGGAGGAGGCGAGAAACTATACCGAAAACAAAACAATACACACTTAACATTAACTGCCTTAAGAAATAACTTAAATCTAGAACAAGGTTGACTTAAATAAATCACAAAATTACGTTACTCTAATAATATATATATATATATATATATATATATATATATATATATATATATATATATATGTATATATATATATATATATATATATATATATATATATATATATATATATATATATATATATATATGTATATATATATATACATACATATTCATATGCATGTGAAGCCTGTCTGTTAAAATTAGGAATTATCTACAATATATATATATGTATATATATATATATATATATATATATATATATATATATATATATATATATATATATATATATGTATATGTATATTTATATATAGATTATACACACACACACACACACACGTATATATTTATAGAAATGAGATCTCAAAAGTAGACAAAGTTATAGTGTGGGAGTAGAAATGTCCCGAAAAATATGGAAATGAATTCAGTACAACCTAAAATGCTACATTCCCAGATACTACAATCATAAAGTATGTGTCATGGGACTTATAATTAGGGAAATGTGCTTAGTATTTGCTCTCGCAAGAAAAAAAAGAAAAAAAAAATTTAGGGTCGGTATCGTCAGTCCGATGCCTCTCTTTTTATTGTTAATATACTTTTAATCATTGCTTAGAATGTACAAATTCTGTCAACCTAGAAATGTGTACAATATAATGACAGCGCAGGAGAATAAACGCAGTCTGATTTTGTTATCTGTAGTGATATTGTGTTATCAGGGCACACCGGTTATCACCTTAGTTGTTGATCTCAACGTAGGTTTTAGTACCACCTTCTGATGTAAAATGATCGTCTTCCGAAATGCTGTTCATTTTCCCCAGTTATAAAGGAACAGGAGCTCTGAAACTGGCATGATATGAATACTGATCATACAGAAATTAAATGGCAACAGATGTATGATTAGGCTCAGGGTAAGATGCCACTGATTTTGTCTGAGTGCAGTTGCATTTCATACCAGAAAAACTGCTTATGTTCTGTAGGGGGTAAGAGGATATCCTTTCACCAAAATCGCTAATTTTTTAGTCTTACATGCTTGAGGTGAATAGTAATATCTAGATTTTATCCTGACTATTTGAGATGTATGCTATAGAAATGAGTACAGGAATGTCCAGGCGTTAGAGACAGAATAAGCAGGATGGGAATTTTTATAAGGGCTTATTTTACTAAGCAGGAACCTCTTGTTCTTCAGACCTGCACAATTTGACATTTAAAGGCTATGCATCCGTGCAGTGTGCAGTGCTACACAATGATGACACAACAGCAAGAAGGTGAGCTAAAGAGATATTCAACTGTTTTAAGGTGACTAAAGACGTCTTTAACTGTAGACTTATGCTTCATTGTGCGACAGGTACAGGATGAAACGTTAATTTTATCTAGTACTAATTAATGCCTTAAAACGAGGAGATACTTTATATGAGAATGCTTAATTCTGAATGGCAATAATGTTAAATTAAATAAAAGGCTAAAATATCAGTTGGTGATGATTTTAGGTAACATAAGCTTTGCTAGAAAGTGTATCAGAAAACTAAAGGATTTCTACGGGATATTTCAAGATTTTCCTCTGGCCTAGAAATCTTTCTTATTTTTTTTGCCGAAAAATTGTTTTGGGTCATATGCCTAACATAAAACTGTACAATCAGTCACGATTTTGATAACAAGCAGCATCATGTATTTCCACCAGGTAAGATGTTCTGCCTATTTCAAACATGAAGTCATTTGTCTGGTAATAATGAGAAAGGGCACTGAAATTGCAAGAATAGTCTACCAGGGGAGATCATAAGATGTCAAAGAATATCCACCTGAAAACTGTAATCTGGTACATGTGGCAATTCCTCATTGGATGGATCGATATCGTACTCGGCTAGCACTCTGCTGGGCCCGCGTTCGATTCTCCGACCGGCCGATGAAGAATTAGAGGAATTTATTTCTGGTGATAGAAATTCTTTTCTCGGTATAATGTGGTTCGGATTTCACAATAAGCTGTAGGTCCCGTTGCTAGGTAACCAGTTGGTTCTTAGCCACGTAAAACAAGTCTAATCCTTCGGGCCAGCCCTAGGAGAGCTGTTAATCAGCTCAGTGGTCTGGTTAAACTAAGGTATACTTAATTTTTGGTACATGTGGCTGCTCTCATTATCATGCAAAACAATAATCACAGAGAAAAGAGACCAATAGATAAAAAAAAAAAAATTACGAATGAGAGCAAAGAGAACTGGAGAGACTGAGACAGGATCCTGGTGAAAGAGTTAACTTACCAATTGAGATCGTAATGTTCTTTCCAGTCTCTGTTGTGAAATTCATAAAGTTGACACAAGACTGAAAGCACACACCAGTTATGCTATATTCTGGGGTGATTTAATGATTCATTGTTTTGGCAGCTGAAGCAAGAGGCCATTTTTCTTTGTATGTAATATATCTCAAGACTAAATCTGGAAGAAATGTGCGTTATAAAAAAATCATCAGTTCATAATTGTAAGCAAAGTTTCTGAATAACATTCATTCAAGTTTGATATACATGAAAATCTGTTACTATGTTTTCTGTTGAATACTTATGTTCTCACTAGATGTGATACTGTTTGTTAGCCCTTTAGAAAAGTTAAGAGTATAGAGCCAAACTTCTTCAGGAATCACATATGACATTTCAGTTCTCTGACAAATTAGCAAAGAGCTATATAAAGTTGACAATCAGTTTTCTTGAAAAGTTTACCTCAGATGTAAAATGTCCTTTAAGTGAAACATTATGAAAAAGATCACTTCAAAAGATTAGGCAAACTAATAGCCCACTTTTAGTTTTCTGTTAAAGAAAACTATTGTGTCGGTTTGTCTGTCCGTCCGCACTTTTTTCTGTCCGCACTTTTTCTGTCCGCCCTCAGATCTTAAAAATTACTGAGGCTAGAGGGCTGCAAATTAGTATGTTGATCATCCATCCTCCAATCATCAAACATACCAAAATTTCAACCTTCTAGCCTCAGTAGTTTTTATTTTATCTGCAGTTAAAGTTAGCTATAATCGTGCTTCTGGCAACGATATAGGATAGGCCACCAGTGGGCCGTGGTCAATATTTCATGGACCGCGGCTCATACAGCATTATACCGAGACCACCGAAAGATAGACCCATTTTCGGTGGCCTTGATAATATGCTGTAGCGGTTTTACAGAAAACTCTATTGCGCTGAAGAAACTACGGCGCATCTTTTGCTTCTTTATTTACAGCACTGTCTTCAAGTTAGCCACCAACAGATCACTCATACATACATCATTTGTTATAAGTGATACATCAGATATACAGTAGTCCTATTATTGAGCCTAAGTACCTATCGCAGGGCACCAAGACGATCAGGTACAGTTTGACAGTGGTTGCAAAAAAAGTTGCATACAAAATAGCAAATATGAAAACTGGCATGCTTTGCTTAGCTTCCGGCCTCATTGCTGCAAAATGTGCCAGAGTGGAATCTCCAGACAAAATTTTGTTGTTGATGTTTTTTATTTTGTTAAGAATGTAAGCGGTATAGAGTTCCAAAACGTAAGAGGGACAACAATAGAGTTTTTTTAGCCCAGAACATTTTTTGCATGGTGTTCTACTTCATCATTTGCTTTAAAAAATATTCTAACATAAGACAACCACTGGCTGAATTCGTAAACACTGGACCTCTAAGTGCCTACAAGGTCAACATTAATAATTGTAACCTATGCAGTGTTATGCAAATGAAACGCTCTTACATTCCTACAACTTTGCCCAACACGGAAGACTTTAAAAGGGCTTTGCAGTATCTCGAAATAAAGCTTTCCATCTGCCAAAATACATTTTTATCTGTTCTTCTTAAAGTGATACCTAGCGATAGTAGGAATGCATGTTTTAGTTTTGTATTTTATAGTTCACCCTAAATTGAAGGATAGAAAAAGAGAATTTTCATGGGGCCTTACTTTTTTTATGGCCTGACACCTGTAGTTTATGAACCTAGCCTCAGAAAAAGTAGTATTTTCAGGTCACATTAACCTCCCTCCACAGAGGCCCCCAAGCTAGGCTCGGAATGATCAAAGATGTGAATTACCATAAAGGTGGTAAACAAAATGTCCCATGTTTTTCTTGAGCTCAGAGATCCAGTTAGAACAGAACCCCGCTCTTGGCCATTTTCAGTAATTTATAGTCATTCAATGTAGCACACTAAAAGTATTAAAGGAGATAATTTAGAACATGCAGTTTGTAATCGAATACCATATAGATTATGTTTGAAATTGGTTGGGCATCACAGGAGGACTGAAAGGAACTACTTGAAGAACAGAATTATTGAAAGTTTCGATAAAGATCTTCCCGGAGTCAGCTAATTTGTGAACCGACAGAACAATTGCGATTCCTCTGCAGACAGTTTAAGTCAATGATCAGCCAAGCGTATTTACTGACAATCCTTTTCTCTTTAAAATCAAGGAACGAAAATTGGTGCCCGATACATAAAATGTAAAATCTATTAATATTTCTAGAAACTTTGCTCAGGTCTATGGCATGCAAAAATTGTTTGCTTTCCGATAAAAATGTTACCTAATTGCATTATAAACTAGTACTGTTATAGATCTGGCTTAATTATCTGCATTTCTAATATCGAAGAAAAAGTGAAAGCATTAAAAATGGAGAAAAAACCAACAGAATGATAAAAAACTGTACAGAATCGTTCCATCTACAAATCCATTACAGTTTCCATTGAAAAGAAAAGGGATGAGGAAAGGTAAAGACAGAGACTTTTTTTTTAAGGATAAGGGACCAATAACTAAGAATTATATCAAACTTATGAACGCAGGATCCTGAATCTTCCCGGGCATCAAAGCGGGTGGCCTGGCCATGAGAAAGGGTCATTTCATTCCTGTGACGGAACAAAAGAGCCCAGTAATCTGTCTGTCTGTCTGTCTATTCCTCTATTTCTTAAACTGACTGATTAAATCAGTATGTGATAGAATTGTGACATCAAAAGAGCTTACAACAAAGTTTTAAGCTTAACTGAATGAAAATCGCAGATCTGATAATCAAACTCAATTTAGTGATTCATATATATATATATTTTGTTAGAACACAGCTTAGTTGTAAACAATATTCACGTCACCTTAACTTTGTTATTGTTAATTAGATTAATCAGAAGCACCTTTGGTCAAGGAGTATAGAGCAAACCACACACACACACACACACACACACACACACACACAAACGGAAGAATAAAAAAGAATATTATAATACTATAATAATAGCGACAAGAACGAAGGGAGAGAAAATCCTTAAACAAAGGAGCGGGAGTTTTATTTCATTATGCATTTGATTTCATTACGCACCGTCACCTTTTATGTGATTACAAAAGAGGTCATGAAATGAATTATGAGTTACAGTCTGTAATGCGTCCAAGTCTATCGATGAATACCATAAATAATCCCTTCATGTATATGCATATTACACTCAGCTAACAATCCCTTGGATTCCATATACTTGTATAGAGGCTTAAGAACGAGTTTTTTTTTTGAAACTTTGGAGAGAACTGGAAGAATAGGAATTGGCCTGTAGTTACTGCAGTCTGCAGATATGCCTCTTTTTGTCACTTATCCACAAAGATACTGTGTCGACATGAAAATCTGTAGAATCTACTTTTTCAAAAAGAAAAGGAATAAACCATCAGGATTTTTTCCACCCCAACTATCAAGATTATCCAGAATTTACTTAACATCCCTACAGCGAAATGCAAATTTTGTAAGAACAGGTTCAGCATGACAAGTATCAGTGAGGGGGACATCCTCAGCTGATTGCTTAGTA
Source organism: Macrobrachium rosenbergii (assembly GCA_039081455.1). Taxonomy (NCBI): domain Eukaryota; kingdom Metazoa; phylum Arthropoda; class Malacostraca; order Decapoda; family Palaemonidae; genus Macrobrachium; species Macrobrachium rosenbergii. Next base: position 4,427,843 of record JANJGK010000021.1, on the reverse strand, counting down.
GAAAGAAGGAGAAAACTTGTACAGAATATTTATATAACAGATAATTTGCAGAGGAAACTGAGAAGGATCTATCAGAAAGACCAGCGGTCAGATTATGTAGTGCTTGTCTTTTTCCAAGACGATGCAGAGTATATTGCTGAATGGTATTTTTTTTGTCTCTTGGAAAATTCTCTTCTACTTCAATGCTCTTCTGAAAAATTAGGAGGATTCAGAGATCCTGAGTAACATAGGGTTTATTATAAAGTACATTAATATTCAGCAATACGGACGGGATTATTTTTCAGTAATTTCAGAGTGACTGTAAAATGATAAACAGGGAACGCAAAAAAAAAAATGCTTTTAAGTATTTTGTTACACAGACTAAAAACATGGAGGAACTGTGGTAATGTAGCTGTTCACATCCTTTTTAATTGTCCTCGGTGCAAGGTATTTAGATCAGGGTTGAAAATATCTAAATCAAGGGGAATTGAAGGTTCTTTAATTCCCACCCAAAACCGAAGATATATGCCTGATATATAAACGATATCTACATTGTCATCCATACTGACGAAGAAGCCACCCGCCTATAGTGAATCTTGACGAGGAACTCTAGCCTGAACTTCACTATTGAATATGGAGTCCTAGGCCGACTTCCCTTCTTGTATGTAAATGTGGAGAAGAAGTGAGACAGGTACAATACTACTATGCACCAAAAGGCAACTAATTTGGGTCGGTGCCTCAACGCCCGTGGGAAGTGCCCTGACACTTACAAACGCTCTGTGGTAGCCACATACGTGAGGCATGCAGTTACACATTGTTCCACATGGAAAGCTACTCACTCAGAGCTTGAATGCGTTAGGCAGCTCCTAACTAATAATGGATAAGACAACAACCTAATAGATGATTGCATACGAAAATAGTTGGATGTGTATGCCAGCACACCAGCGACGATGCCTACCTCACCAAGAAATATCAGATTGTACTACAAAGCCGCATATCGCAGCCAGTTCAAGGATGAGGTCAAAGCCATGAAGAGAATAATTGCCGGCAGTACGACACCTGAGAATGCTGACGAGAATATTTCCTTATGTATCTACTGCCTCCTGGACCTAGTCAGCGCCCTTGTAATGCAAAAAGCCAGTGGGGGAGAAGTCCCGTTGCCTAAGACACATGGCCAGTGTGTCGCTAGGCCCACTGTTTAACCCTCCAGACCGAGGACTGGTACCTATTTTCCTACTAACCTTCTCTAGTTTTTGGACCACTAGGTTGGCGGGCCATCCCTAAGCCACCAGTGAACGGTGGGATGGCCCTCTCAACTAGCAGGCGAGAACCTTTAATCACGAAAAAAGTAAAAAACGTGATGCATATACGAACAAAGTTACAGCCACGAAAGGTGTAACCCATAGAGAGAGAGAGATGTGGGAGTCAACCAACGTAGTATACAAATCTAAGTGTACTAAAGGGACATGTCAAGCCCAAAGCAATTATTGCATAGGTTGCACAACTACCACTCTGCGCAGGTGATTGCAAGCTCACCCCAACCAAGAGGCAATATTTCAACACTACGTAGACAATCACGACTGTAAACAAACACTAGAAGAATTATTAAAAGCACAGAGATCATGCATAGAAAAGCCCGGTTCCACAGATTGCAGATAGCAGAATCTGTGAATATAAATCAACAACGGCCTACGTGAAATATACAGAGGAACACAGACTTCATCTTGCTTGCTTCAACGAAACCAAAGGACATCTGCGAGAATATATATATATATATATATATATACATACATATATATATATATATATATATATATATATATATATATATATATATATATATATATATATATATCTGTGTGTGTGTATGTTTGTGTTGTGAGTTCCCAATGAAGTAAAGAAAATGACAGGTTCACAATTCATCTCAATCAAAATTCCTTTAGGGATTTGGATGGGAGAATATATATAAAAACTACCGTCGCCTGATTTTCCCTCAAGACCCCATAATTGGTAGGAAATATGAGTCTAACATCTCAGTAATCAAAGTTGATTTATGACGCTTCACCGAGGGTCACAAAATATGTCATGCATTAGATGTCATCTCCGCGACGTTTCTCTGAAATCGCTCGAGCTGAACATATCCGCTTTAAACCAGCGTATCCCGGGAAGAATTAATTCTTCACGTACCAAACGTCAGATACATGCAGGGTTTTACAATCTTAAAACATGTTTTGGATATTGAGTATCGAATCACTTATGTACTTGTGTATTACTGAAATTTAAATAAAATTAACACACCGTGTTGTTGTGACATTTTCATGGCCACGAACTATTTTAGATAGAAATATTTAGTTTTTTTTTCATTTCGATATGACAAGGAGGTATCTCTACTTTTATAGGCATAGTACATGAAGCAGTGGTTATCTTCAAGAAGATTTTTTAACTAAATGATTTTACATGTTTTCTCAGAGCTCTGGAATTGTGATTGTTAGAGGTCTGTGGTTTTCAGATATTTTATCAGGGCTGATAAAATTCTGCGAATGGAAACTCAATTGTTAGGGGACAGTCTACCGCACAGATTTACTTATTCTTATAATTTTGTTGATTTCCTTTTATTATTACTTTTGACCAAAATTTTATCATGAATTATGACTTGAAGAACATTCTGTCACGGGCCTCAGTGACTACATTAAATTTATTATGTAAGTCCAGTAGAAACAAACTTTAGACCTTGTTCTATGTAGAAGGATGCCCGTACTGTTTTACTTAGCAAAGTACGAGGTAGGCAGAATTAACACCTTTCATAAAACAAGTAAAAAGTGCGCCGAAGTTTCCTCGGCGCAATCGAGTTTCCTGCATAACAGCTACAGAGTATAATCAAGGCCACCGAGAATAGGTCTGTCTTTCTGTGGTCTTGGTATATGCTGTATGAGCCGGGGCCCATGAAACTTTAACCACGGCCTGCTGGTGGCCTATTCTATATCGTTGCCAGAAGCACGATTATGACTAACTTTAACCTTAAATAAAGTAAAGACTACTGAAGCTAGTGGGCTGCAATTTGGTAAATTTGATGATTGGAGGGTAGATGATCAACATACCAATTTGCAGCCCTTTAACCTCAGTAGTTTTTAAGATTTGAGGGCGGACAGAAAAAGTGCGGACACAATAGTTTTCTTTTCAGAAAACTAAAAAGGAATAAGAATACCTGGACATCTCATGATGGAGAAAATTAAAAACCTAATTAAGAATGATTACAGATAGTTTCTTGATAAAATTGCTTCAATTGTATCCTAATGAGTAATTAAACTAATGACAAATAACTAAAAATGAAGGAATAAATTTATTGAAAGATGGAAATTCCAGTGAGGGGTGTAAACATATTTGGTGAAGAAAAGTATTTACGGCAACAAAAGAGAGCTCTTAATTTCTACACACTGAATCAGTGTGCTCAACACAATCACTCTCTGAAATGCTGGATAGCTTGAACATCCAAGAAAAGAAATATAGAAGGGAGATGAAAAGAAAAGAAGAAATTAAAATTGGGAGATATGTGGAATCGCTGACTAGAACTACAATTAAGACCCCCTCATCAGATTATTTTCTGGAGATCGAAACTGACAGAGCAGGGAACAATTGAAAAAACCTTTGATCCTCAAAACGCGCTGGAAGAGGAAGAGGCAAGAGTCGTTGATGGCTGATTCATCGGCTAAATAAGGGATATCAAAATGAAGTGATGATTGTTGAAAACCCACGAATTGCACCGTAGAGTAAGATGCTTAAAAAGGGAAGAAAACACGTGCTTAACTCTCGGCGAAAAAAATGTGAACCAAAATCTCATAGCAAATAAATACATTAAACAAAGTTGTGGTGATAGCAGGAGAACAGTCAAATGCAAGGAATTTGTTTACCTGAGCACTGTACCAGACCATAGCGCTATCGGTGACTATCATAACTTCTTCCTTTTTTAACGTGCTTTTTTCCCATTTTTTGTATGGGGTAAGCACGATGCCCTCTTTGAAGGACTTTGATTTGGCTTTGGGGTAGACCGTAGTCAAGATCGGCTGCAACTGATACGCCGAATTTCAGAAAGGGAAACCATTCAAAAGTAAGATAAGAATGCTCCCATCTCATTTTGCTCAACGGAAGCTATGAAAGGTTTCTGAAAAAAAGTATTGCACTAAAAAGCTGAGTATTTATGGTGCTACGTCTTATCTCTGAAGCTTACCGACCTAGAAAACATTATGGAGTTTTGTTGTTGGAAAGATAGCTCCTCGGGGTAAAGAGCAAATTGGACAAGCTTCAGTATTCCCAGACCTTTGATTTCTGTCTGTTGACGTTATGTATACGCTACATTTGGGATAGATTTGCGCTTTATGTAGATGTACTCTTGAATACATCTGACATGTAACATTGACTTAAAAGCTTTTTTTTTTTTTACAGCCTACAGTGGATATCGGAAAGAAAATGAGAGGACGCAGTCAACAAACATATAGTTTCATAAATGTACATAAGGAAATATGAGACACAAACGCCGGCACGCATTGTGTCTAAAATTCAAAATTCAAGTTACTGTTAACACACAGTAACAGTCGCTCTAGTGAATAATACAAAAGTCATGGTAAATTTACAAGAAAAGCAAAAATATTTCGTTTATAAAAGTAATTAATTCACAACTACCATTAACTTTAAATTAATAAAAGTCCTAAAAATATAAATTAATGAAGTATTCGAGGTAACTTGATCAGTCTCGTTCAGATCTTGAAATGGTAATAATAAACAACTGGTCGCTAATCCATAATTATAGTAGCTTGCATTCAGTTACCTATAATTATCCAATAACAGATTCAACATACCATCTCCGCTCTCTGTACGCTACTCCTTCAATTTGATTTAAGTTTTTGCCAAAGTAGTGATTATCACTGGTCTTTAAGCTGAAACGTCTTCAAATCTTTAGATTGTACTTCTGTTCCCAGATGGTCTAAGCTTTCACATGCACTCCACTGATATGGGACGCTGTATAATGATATTCCAATCCTTTGGTGTGTCCCAATATGGCAGTGGTCAAGTGCAATTTACACACACACACACATATGTATGTATGTGTATGTATATATATATATATATATATATATATATATATATATATATATATATATATATATAGATTTATATATATGTGTGTGTGTGTGCGTGTGTCAACTGCTCTTCCCCATTGTATCACATTTTTGCATTCCTTATTTTCTAACTTTTAAAGTGCAATCGTTATTTAGTGTACCATTTAATAGTTTTACCTAAGGAACGAATTTATATTTATAAGAACTTCAATTGCTTTACGTAAGCGTAATAGATTTACATATCTATCTATATAGAATTTGCTTGCACTTCCTTACGTTCTCCCTGGCTGCAAGATGCAGAAACTTAAATCTCAAATCTTGTGGACAGAGAGATAGACCCAAAGAATTAATTATTCTGATCATTCCTTCATTGTCCCCAGAGGCCTGTGACCTTTCGAACTACAAGACAGGTCTGGTTTCAGCCGAGGCAATGAATCTTTAAGCATCTCCTTACCTTTTTCAAGACTATACCCGGAATAGACGTTCCGATCACGTGTATTCTGCATCAGAACAGTGAGCACACCCATCTGCAAGGCGCACGCACACATACACATGCAGGCACACACGCTCACACACGCACACACACACATATATATATAGATGGATAGATAGAGATATATAGATATATATGCCCTCATAGACCTCACCAACTTATTCCAAGTGTTGCACCATTCGGCTGATTGCATCTTCCAAAGATAGATAGTTTTTCTTATTACTACAACATTATGTAGTAGATTTAGTTAGTCTTTTAATACCTCTTGGACAGGTAGGAAGCATAAAAGGCGTGCTACTTAATCACACATCGTTCCATGTCAGTTAGACGCATCTAAGAGTTATTGACCGTTTGGGATATGAAATGCTATAAAAATAGTAGAAGTCTTTTCAACTCCAAGATCACTGATAATCAGTATTTTGAGAATTAGTGATAAAAAAGTAAGGGAGTAGGGTATACAAAGCATGGAAGATCCGTTTGGGCAGGGAAATTCCGTAGGTTATATATAACTGAAAAATTTTAGATAACTGGTTGTAAACTGTTAGCTGATCTTTATTAGAGATCTTCTGTTCATGTTCACTGTTTTTGCAATTCAAAAAAGACTGTTCAAGTTTGTATACATTTACTTCAAATACTTCAAATACTTGGGATTATTCTGGAATGACCCTTCTCGTTTTCTTTAGGATGAAAAAGGTGTTTGAATATCGGGTAAGTGGAAATGGGTCATGTGCTGAATCTTGAATGTTAGTGGAGTTCGTGAATGGTGATGCCAACGAAAAGACCGTGAAATAATAAGTGTCGCAGTAACACCGATGACACCTCATCTCTCATTTGAGACATAACTGCATAAACTTAAGGCTATGCGTGCTCCATTATCGCATGAAGAGAAGACAAGGATTTTGTGGCATGGTTTTGAACTGACAGCTGAGGCAAATCCTCAGAAAAAGAGGAAGCCCATTTTCTGAAGAGGAAACTCACTGTGGAGAGACGGGAATTCTATCTAGAGTATGCTCGTATACGGCCGGTGAAAGTTTTACTCTACATTTTTTACGAAGTTTTATAGCAATAAAGTAGACATAGTCTTTATTATTATTATTAATTAGAAATAAGCCGAGAGATAACATGCTTGTCACTTGTTACAAACGCTCTAAAATACATTCTCCAAAAAGACCAAGATCAGATTTTTAATACCTGATGAGATCAGAAAATGTCATTGTAAATAGTATGGCAATGAATGAGAATACTATATTGGATTTAGCACAGAATATTTTTTGTTCAAAAGACATTTCCACAAAATAAGAAATAGCTGAAACCAGTCAAAAAACGGTGAAAAAAACCATATTAGAATCCTCAATGTAAATTGTATTTCCACCAGCATTTTGAATTAGGGCTTGTATTACCCATCAAGTGATAAGTCTATTATATGGACACTGGCTTCGGGAGTGGATACAACAGGGATGGCTCCCAGTGTGGATATGCTTGTTTTGATCGGACCTAGCAAGCTTGAGCCTTCAAAAGTTAATAAATTCTCTGGTCCTGGACTCATCACTTTATTTCGAGCCTTATTCAATAGAATTTAATATAGTTCCAAGGCAAAAGATACAGTGATTTCAATCACACTTCTTTTGTACTTCGTAGTTAAGTATACCTTAGTTTTACCAGACCACTGAGCTGATGAACAGCTCTCCTAGGGCTGGCCCGAAGGATTAGACTTATTTTACGTGGCTAAGAACCAATTGGTTACCTAGCAACGGGACCTACAGCTTATTGTGGAATCCGAACAACATTATAGCGAGAAATGAATTTCTATCACCAGAAATAAATTCCTCTAGTTCTTCATTGGCCGGCCGAAGACTTGAACTCGGGCCTAGGAGAGTGCTAGCCAAGAACTCTACCGACTCGTCCAACGAGGAGCTATGTACTTCGTAGTAACCTTAACAATGGGAGTCCTGACTGGGCAAAACGAGAGAAGCACTTTTCAAGCCTTGCTGGTGTCTCATACAATTTTCATCCTCAAAAATGCTAAGGTCAAATGCACAGCAAGCCTCCTGGGATACCCGATGCTTTTTAAGATATAATCCTTGCGCAATACCTTGCTAGAGATAGTCAGAAAAAAAAAAATCCAAGCTTAATCAATCATCAAACATACCAAACTGTAGCCCTCTAGCCTCAGTAGTTTTTATTTCATTTAACGTTAAGTTTAGCCATAATCGTGCTTCTGGCAGCGCTATAGGTGCCAACAACATAGGCCACCACCGGACCGTGGCTGAGTTTCATGGACCGCGGCTAAGAGTTTTACGGGCCGTGGCTGAGGCCACCACCGGACAGAAAACTCGATTACGCCGAGGAAACTTCGGCGCATTTTGTGCTTGTTCTGTTTTGTTCGTAGCATCTGCTAGTCGGAACACGAGTAAGAGAATTAATGCACTAATCAGGAAAAGTAATGAACACTGAAAAGTAGTTATGAAGTTCCTGCTTCGGTTGCCCGAGGAATCTTAATATAGCCTCTCTCTCTCTCTCTCTCTCTCTCTCTCTCTCTCTCTCTCTCTCTCCAACCCTCACCGAGCAAACCTTGGAAAGATATTTTCGGAAGCATTTTTGAGGAAAGAAGACAAATGGGTGGTATTTGGCAAACACTGAAGATGGAGTCCCTGGTAAGCGGGAGTCTGTAGGGATGGCTTAGGAAGGGAGGGATGGGCAGGGGTTGGTAGGAAGGGGCATGGGACGGGTAGTGGGTACGAAAGGCATCTTAACTCCTGATCCCACAGACCGAAGAAGGTATAATTGGTATATTTGCTCATTACGGCGAAGCAGACGATGTTTGGACAGGAATACTGGAAGACTTCTGGGGGTTCAGGAGCAGGAAGGGAAAGAGGAGGAAGAGTTAAACAGATCCCAAAAAGGAAACGCAGGAATCTGACGTGGTGGAGCGACTGCGCTTTTAGTGCCGACTTTTCGGGGCAAGACAGGCACAGAGGCAATGACAACACGACACGTCAGTCAAATCAGGAATTAAAACTTAAACACCGAGAAAGAGGGTTGACACGATACAAAAGTTAGTTCAATATTTACTTGAAAACATTTTTAATCTTCTTGGTTTTAAGATTGGAGGATCTCTCTCTCTCTCTCTCTCTCTCTCTCTCTCTCTCTCTCTCTCTCTCTCTCAGCTTATCTACTTCCATCCCCTTCTCTGTCGTCGCTTTTAAAATGATCTGTATCTCTTTTAAATATTTGGTAAATACAGAATTTCTTTTAGGCTTTACTTTCATATATTATGTGGTAACTGAATCTCTACTACGATCTTTTATAAAGTTTACCTTCTCTATCCGTAGTCATAAGTTGAGCATCTGCGAACAATTGCTACTTTACACTGAATTCATGACTAATTTTTCCCATATCTTTGCACCAGTCTCCTGCCTTTTCTTTGACTTATTGCATCACTCATTTCATAATGACGCTGAATGCCTAGAAGATATATCCGGTACTTTCCGGATTCAGTTTTGCACCAAACCACTCTCCTATGCGCACATTCTAACACAACCTTCTTTTTCCCGGTGTAAACTTATGATCTCTCATAGTAAATTACTTTTTGCTACCCATGTACGTCCTCAACCACCCTGTCCACTGAATCTCGATTGATATCGTTATAAGGGTTTTGTTGGCATAAATATACCACCTATATCTTTTTCCTTCACTTTTAATTTTCAGATTCTTGTTTTCACATTAAACACTTGATCAATGTGTCTCTTCCCCTAGTCAGTCAATTAACTGTCATCTATCTTCCTCTCTCAGCCAAAATCATATTAAACACTACCAGTGATATATATACTATAGGATGTTATACCCCTATATTAGTTCTTCATTGGAGGGGTGGGTAGAGCTCTCGGCTAGCACGCTGTTGGCCCAGCGTTCGAGTCTCCGACTGGCCAATGAAGAATTAGAGGAATTTATTTTTGGTGAAAGAAATTAATTTCTCGTTATATTGTGGTTCGGATTCCACAATAAGCTGTACAGTAGGTCCCGTTGCTGGGTAACCAGTTGGTTCTTAGCCACGTAAAACAAGTCGAATCCTTCGGGCCAGCCCTAGGAGAGCTGTTAACCAGCTCAGTGGTCTGGTTAAACTAAGATATACTTAACTTATATCCCTGTATTTTAGTCACTTCTGTCCTCCCATGTACAAGAAAATTTGATTCCTCTTAACAATTGCTTTGAAGCCTTTCCTTTGTTCAGTGATACCTTATGCACCCTCGCCAAGCACTCAGTTACAGCTACCTTAACCTACTGTTGCATCTCACAAGTATCCCCACCAGCTTCTTGAACCTTTCTCTATGCTTTAACTTCTTAATTATCTCTATTTCTTCTCAAAAGTCACTTCAAATGCATTTTGAAATTTACACTAACCCAGGGACGGATTTAAACATTCCTGCATCTTTGGGAAGTCAGTCAGTGAATTTGCTTGATATTTACGTACTGAAATGAAGTTTGAGGCTGTAATGGAAATGTGATAATGTTCTAATTAATATGAGTATTTTGTTTTTAAAGGTATGAATGCAGATACATGAACAATGCTGAAGAGATATTTTACCGGTAAGACGGAAAGACACTGACCTACTGTTATTACATTTTAGAGAGAATTTAAGTTTTTATAACTATTTGAAAGACACCCTAAGAATTAAAATCCTTCTCAGTTAACATCTCAGACTTACTGTATCAACAGGAATCTATGTAAAGGTGCTAGAACAGGCTTTTAATGGTAAACAGACCACAATTTTTAAGTCATTCACGAATCATTTATAATGTACTCAAAATATTGTCATTTCCACGATTAAGAAAATTATGATTTTAATGAATTTCTTCATCTTGCAAGGCATTCGAGGTCCAACGATGCTAACTACCTTCCAGTCTTATATGTCAGCCCCTTTCGTTGTCCTACGTTTAGCAATATTTTTTATCTATTTCAGCTACTTATCCTCCATGCCATATCTCCTTAATAACCTCTACATACACACACATACGCACACACGCACACACACACACACATATATATATATCCTTAATAACCTCTACATACACACACACACACACACACACACACACACACACACATATATATATATATATATATATATATATATATATATATATATATATGTGTGTGTGTGTGTGTGTGTGTGTGTGTGTGTGTGTGTGTGTAGAGGTTATTAAGGATATATGGCATGGATGGTAAGTAGCTGCAATAGATAAAAAGTTTTTATGGTGGCAGTGAAGCTGTTTTAGAGTTTGTAAAAGGGACAATGACTAGTTTGGAGTAAAAATGAGACTGAGACAAGGGCGTGCGTCGTCTCCATGGCTCCCTAACATCTTTATAGTTGGAGTGACGAGAGAAGTTAGAGGAAGGAAAGTAGTTGTGAGAAAAGATGGGTCATGAATGGCCCGTATAATGACTGAAGTTTGCAGATGATACAGTACTGATTGAGGAGAGTAAAGACACACTCCACGGGTTTTTGAAAGTGATCTTGAAACTTTCCGGAAGAGGAGAAAGTTCAGAGCAAATGTGAGTAACCATAAAATTATGAGGATAAGTGGGAACCAAATGGGGTAATGAGTTCACATAGACGGTGAGAGATTGGACGTAATAGATAGGTATAGGTATTTTTTTGAGTAAATATTTTAAATGGTAGGAGGCAAATCACTGAATAGGCGAAGCAAGGAAGATAATCGGACATATGCAAAAACTATTATGAAACATGGAATGTATGGAAGTCAAGGTTGGAAAAATGAAGTGAAGTGTGATTGTTGTAGGTGAATGAAATAAAAGAAGTGTACTGTAAAGATGAACTATTCGCATAGTGTTTGTGGAATAATAAGAACAGAAAGCGTAAGAAATGTGGTAAAAGAGTTAGCACATTTGAAATGACGTCTCAAAAAGTTTTATGATAGTTTGGTTACGTGGAAACAATGGAGGAAGATAGGTTGGCGATAAGTGCGCATAATTTGGAAGTGTTAAGAGCAAGGAAGGGAGGAAGACGTATAAAGGGATGAATAAATGATGCGATAAAGGGACTGGAAAGGAGGGGCCTTTAGCATCCAGGAACCCAAGAGAGAGCATGAAAAATAGAGATGTACTGCACATGGTGTGTGGGGAAAAATTAAGTATATCTTAGTTTAACCAGACCACTGAGCTGATTAACAGCTCTCCTAGGGCTGGCCCGAAGGATTAGATTTATTTTACGTGGCTAAGAACCAAGTGGTTACCTAGCAACGGGGCCTACAGTTTATTGAGGAATCCGAACCACATTATGACGAGAAATGAATTTCTATCACCAGGAATAAATTCCTCTAATTCTTCATTGGCCGGTCGGAGGGTCGAACGCTGGGCCAACAGCGCGCTAGCCGAGAGCTCTACCCACGCGTCCAATGAAGAACTTGGCGTGTGGGGAGCACTGATACGCTGATGATGAGCCTTCCGTGTAAGTGTATGGAATGGCTAATATGGAAATTTACTGCACATCGGTTCATCTACGATTCAGCAAGTTAGACTGGAATGCAACAGCGACCAACTTCTTTCCTTGTAAAGAGTTTCATCCCTCGCTGTTGAGATGAGGTGTGCAGAAGAAAAATAAAGCCAGGTGCTATTTTTAAAATTGGAAGACAGTGCATTCGGAGTTTCGTAAAACTGAAACAGCCATTATTTTTTTTCTGACGTTAGAGAGCGATAGTTTTTCAAACGAGAGTTTATCAAAAGGCGTTTATCATGCGTAAAATGTTAATTTGCTGCAGTACAACATTCTTCATCTGGATCTTAAGCTCTGCATTGGCAAACTTACCCCGAAATGTGGAAAGAAATCTGAGAGGTCAAAGGTCACTGCGTTATTACTATTACATACGTATCCGGTAAAAGGTGATTGGCAGATTTTATATAAATATATTTTAATATATGTGTGTATATAAATGTGTGTATATATACACACATACATACACACATATATATATAATATATATATATATATATATATATATATATATATACAGTATATATATATATGTAGAATCTACTGGTCACTTTTACCAGACACATATGTAATTCTAATAGCCACAATGCCCTCTTAACTTCTCGAATTCTTCGCGCTTTTTTGGATATGCTTGTAACTACGAAGCCGAAAATATCCAGACGGAAGAAATTGAAGAGCCTGTGAATAGCGGTCGCGAGAATCAAACCCGCGTTACCAACGTGACCTCCTTATGAATATGGTAACGCGGGTTCGATTCTCGCGACCGCTATTCACAGGCTCTTCAATTTCTTCCCTCTGGATATTTTCGGCTTCGTAGTTACAAGCATATCCAAAAAAGCGCGAAGAATTCGAGAAGTTAAGAGGGCATTGTGGCTATTAGAATTATATATATATATATATATATATATATATATATATATATATATATATATATATATATATATATATATATATATATATATATATGAAAGCTAAAATCAGAAGATCCGTACAAAGAGCATTCGCGAGACTTGCTTATCCCCGCATCATCGGGACACAAATGAGATTCAATTTGAAAGAATGGGAAAAGGTAAACAAAAGGCGTAGGGTAATAAAGAAAGCGGTCATCCGGGATAATTCGGGGTAACTTTGGAAGAAAGGTAAAAGGAACAAAAACACCAAATGGTTCATTCTTTTCGTATTTACACTACCTTTTACAATTCTTCCAGCGTCATCCCAGATTAACCCGGATGATCCCTTTCTTTACTACCCAACGACAATTAACCATCTAGTGTTTTTGTTCTTTTTTATTTATCTTTTACCATTATTCTGAACTGAGTCTCATTTGCGCCCCGACGATGCGGGAATAAAGTCGCGCGAAAGTGCTCGGTATGGCTGTTCTGACTTTTATTTGCTTGTGGTTTTGATTATACGGGGTAACGTACTTCTCCTGTGATTTTCTGAACACACACACACACACACACACACACACACACACACACACATATATATATATATATATATATATATATATATATATATATATATATATATATATGTGTGTGTGTGTGTATAGTTTCTCTAGAGAAAATGATTTATCGGTTAATGCCATGGTCGATCTTTGCACGTGTAGAAAACTTGAAATATAACATGTTTATTAAACTAATTAAGCCTCTAATTGAGTCATTTCATGAAAATAGAAAAAGAGAACTTCAGATAAAATCGTATAAGAATGCAAGTCATAAAACGTGGAATCTTAAAAAAAAAAAAATCAGGTGATATGAAGACAATATCCTAAATTACGGCGAAAGTAGAAATTTTGGAGTCAGAATTTCTTTATTTTGTTATTAATTTGAATCTCAGGTTTTTTTAGTAACGAGCTTATCCAAAAAGTTCAACGAAGTCTAAGAGTTAGGAGGATATGAGGATTATTATTACATATATACCCTATATATGTATATATATATATATATATATATATATATATATATATATATATATATATATATATATATATATATACATATAAATATTTAAAGTTTCTCTACAGAAAAATGATTTATCGGCCAATGACATGGCCATTCTTTGCTCGTGCAGCAAACTTGATGTATAAAATATTCATTACACTAATTAAGCCTCTGTTTGAGAGTCATTTCATGAAAATAGAAAAAGAAAAGAACACCGGATAAAAACGTACAAAAATGTTAGTCGTTAAGCGAGGCGTCTTTTGAAATTTAACGAACATCACTCGAAATTCTCAGAGACACAAAGATTTCAGGTGACTGGAAGAAAATTACCTAAATTACAACAACCAATGCCTTTCATTTCACATCTTTTATTCGTATTTTCCCAAGAATAAATTATACTTAATGTAAACACGTTCTACAATGCGAATGTATGTAGAAAATAATGTCAGTGGGAGAAGGTGGTAGGAGGCATCAAAAAAATGATGTTATAATTTCTTTACAAACTTCTAAAAAAAATACAAAAAAAGAATGTCAAGAATTCATGGGTGTCGAAAAATTATGTCACCTGGAATCAGAGGGAAAGAGAAGTTAATTGCGGACAATTTTAGAAGCACGTGAAATGAAATTGGACAGAAATTGCGACGTTGTGGGTTTTGAATGACATTTCCAAAAAAAGGCTGTGGTCGATGGATGAAAGCAGCTGACATTACGGATTAAAGTGACTTCTTTCGCGCGGCGCAGTGGGCACAACTTCGCTGACAGTCGACAACACGAATCGGGTTAAAAGATAATGAGACTTGGTTCTCCTCGACAGGTCATTGCGACTCGGTTTTCAAGGCGACGCGTTTTGTGCTGATTGTCAGTGATAAACGATAAACACAGTGGGCAACTGATAAGTACTTTTGATCGAATCTGTTGAAAACTAACGAGAAATAAAAGAGAATAAAATGTTAAAATGTTAATTAATCAAATTGGAAGGCCATGAAATGCAGATGAAAACTTCTTTACAATGACTGGACATTTCAAGGAATTTGATATGTAAAGGAGAGTGAAAGTCACAGCAAAAAAAAAAAAACAAAATGGGAAGAAAGATCAAACCCACTTTAGCAAGAAAAGCCCAAATAAATCTTACGTCTTATATATTTGTATATATATATATATATATATATATATATATATATAGTATATATATATATATATATATATATATAAGACAAGCCAGCCTCGCTACAACTGCATTGATATGTATATACGAAGCTATGAGTAACCCAAATTTTTTCCGCGTTACTAACGTCATCTCTTTTTCACGCGTAGCACAATGCGGAATAGCTTCTCGTGTTCACATCTTCACTTGCCTCGTTTGTAATTCTTGTTAAGCTCAATAAAGCTTACCAGGTTCGTAAATCCTAAGCCCCGAGGGGAGTCGCTCTCAGGTTACCTAAAGCTTGCAGGAGACGGCCTTCTCTCCATTTGCAAGGCAGCGTGAATGTCTTAGTTGCCCTCTCTTGGCTTTGTGATGTTTGCGGTTGTTGTTATGTGCTAATATTGATGGCTACTGACTGTAGTAGTAGATGCGTTAAGTGTTTATTCTATGAGTAATTATTTTGCATTGTATGTAATGGTTAAAGTTAGAATTAAATTTGTATACGTGGGAAGGTGCTTATGACCTATTGGTAGTCCATGTTGTAAGAGATATGGGTCTAGGCTTGACACACATACACGCACACATACATATACACACACATATATATATATATATATATATATATATATATATATATATATATATATATATATATATATATATTAATGTGTATGTAAGAATCATGCAATTTTATTCTTAGAAATCTATCAATGTAATTACGATGTATATGCGGAATGCATTTGGGTCATAAACGACTTAACATAAATTCTCAACCACTTCTACGGTATTCACTGTTCATATAAAAGGCTATTATTCTAGTGAATTTCCTCACTATGCAAAATCGGATGTAATATATACTTATGTAGGTCTATGTAAGCACAGTATGTTTATATTTATATATTTTCAAGCATGGAGCAGTTTCCCTACCGTGGGCATAATTAGATTCAGACTCTTCTGTATTCAAATGCTGAACTTAGGAGGATATCCCCAAGCAGAAAATTTCCAGTCCTTTCAAGCACCCACACGAAAGGCTTATGAGCATCACGTCAAACCATTACACAGTGCCAGTCACTTCTATTTTATACGCACTATCCCCTTTCGTTGGCCCTTCCGTTCCATCGTTCTTTAAACCATTTAATTAGCGCTTTCTAGGTACTCATCTCCTTCCTTCAACCACGGTTTAAATGGATATATTCTTCAGAAATGTCCAAATCATCTGAAAACACTCTTTCACATCTTTGAGAACAAAAAAAAGTTTAACTATGCATACCCACATTTCAAGCCGATTCAGTATTTCTCACTTGATATATACACCGTAAAGTATCAGTCTTCAAATTCCAAACTATTTATATATATAATTATGTATATATATATATATATATATATATATATATATATATATATATATATATATGTATAGTATATATATATATATATATATATATATATATATATATATATATATATATATATATATATATATATACGAATTATTAGTGCCCGAAATATATGGTTTCAACGTTTAAATAGTGTTTTATGGGCCTTCTTATATTCATATATATATATATATATATATATATATATATATATATATATATATATATATATATATACAGTATGTATGAATGAGTTTCCGATTTTGTACACACATACATTTATATTATGGAGACTAACAAATACCTATTTTCATGGTTGAAAATAATGATTCACTCGTTACTGGCTGGCAAATCGGAGCAAAAAGATCATGAAGGATATCTAATAAATATTTCAACTCTCGTAAATCAGTCACATATGACCTTAAAACACCGGCACCTCGGATAACGGCAAGGGATGTAAGTTTTAAAAAAACAAAATGAGATGCTTCAATAAAAATTAATTTTAGACATAAAAATTACCTTTTTTTCTTAAAAAGTGATACTAAACAGCAGTACCGGGAGAGCGTTTCTTAAAGTAATCCAAACGTGAGAAACAGCTTGAGTCAAACAACCAGATAAATCTCGGTTAACAGATAATCAGATCTGTGACATAATACCTAGCCGCAGTATTTTATAGCCCTTGTCAGTCAGAAAATTTGACTGACAGGTAACTCTTTTATTCAGTTCTGTGCCAAAGTTAGTAATCTATCGATTGCCCTTTTTTTCTCTCCACCTACGCGTTTATTGTATCCAACAATCCATCTTCTTTTCAGTGGAGATTCTTTTAATAACAATTTCCTCCCAGTTTTTTCTTTATTTCCTTTTTTTTCTAAACTGGAATCAATAAAACCAAATTTCATAAAAGGTGAAACATAAAGGTGTTGAGTACTGCAGATAAATGTTATCCTGATTAACAATATTCCTTACTCTAATTGTGAGTGAGGATTCGTGATAACGATTCGGAATATACGGCCTTTAACTATCTCTTCGCTGTCCATCGAATGTAAATCGGTAAAGATTTAAAAGCATAAGAACTTCATTCTTCTGAAATTGCTATAGGTAGAGCAGGTTCGCGTTGAGTATTATGGACGGGCATTACAAGGCAAAGGAATCTCTCTCTCTCTCTCTCTCTCTCTCTCTCTCATCTCTCTCTCTCTCTCTCTCTCTCTCTCTCTCTCAATTTCTTCCAACTTCAAATAAGCTCTTTGAGCTGCAAAAATAGATACATTAACATATAAAAAATAGGAATAGTCTCCCAACTCCTTCTGCTTCTACTTCGGCGTCAGTGACCCTGGTAGTTGTGACGCCAGATCACCCACAATTAATCAATCTACTTCTACTTCTCTTTCGTTCCCTTATTTATTTAGGTATGGGTCTGTTGTATCAGCCCAAACTCAGGTACTAAATCTCGATGTGAATATATTCTAATCGAGAGAGGTTTGCGTGTTTGGAGACATGAAGAAATTAAGGATTAATGAAAACGAGCATGTTAATGACTAGAATCCAACAATTTCAATATGCCACCTCTCATAAGGAAAGGAGGGAAGGTTTATTTCTCTACAACTTGATACTAAGTAAGCTCTTGACGCCTTTGTCTATATGCTTAATCGCTTTAGAGCGTCTTATTTCGAAGTGAATTTATTGAGATTATTTGAAATAAAACCATTTACATTCTAATCTAGGCATATACATGTGTACGTGTGTGCGTAAATGTGTGTGTGTGTGTGTGTGTGTGTGTGTGTATAACTAATGAACATATGAGCACGTGCTTCACAGAAATAAATTTCTGACTCCCATCGGGATCGAATCCCAGTCTCTCAAATGAAAGGCCAGGGCGCTACTTAGGTCCCAACTTCTCATATGACCTGTGTGGGTCACTTGGTAGCACCCTGGCCTTTTATATGAGAGAGTGGGTTCGATCCCGATGTAAGTCAGAAATTTATGTGTGTGTATGAATTTGTGTAAGTATACTGTATACACGAAGGGAGAGAGCTGCAAATATCTATGTGTCCTTATAAATACTTTTCCCGTGAAGTGACGTTTCACCAAAAAACAAAAAGGAATCACAAAAGCAAATCTCACTGCGTCCGACACTGGACTGCGCCAACTTAATTCAATTTAAGAACGAGAGTGTTTCAAGCAAGTGTTCTGAGTTTCTGCTAACTAATTTACACTTCACTCAAAGTACCCCAGAGAGTTGCGCCCATCCCGTCATGAGAATTCTGCTAGAGTCCGAATGGCGAAGAGATAAATATTTAGCGGTGTAATATGATATCTTGATTCATTTTATTTCGTAATCATGTGATGTATTTTTATAGTAATTAGCAAAAGCTTTGGATTTAACGCTTTTATATGATACAAAGCTTCTAAAGTTAACTGTACTGTTTTGCTTATACTGTATATTGTAGTTAAACATATTATTACTAACCGCGTTCATGATTAAGAATTCCTCGGCGTTACTCCACGTAGTTTCATAAACTGTGAATGACGATTTCATCCCAAACATTTTCACAAAATTGTGGAAATTTGCAAATATTTTTAGTCAGAAGCGTGAATGTTAACTAACTCACAACGCATGGTTCGAGATCGGTCGCTTTTACAAGTTTACTTGTTCTATTCTTGAGTTAAGAATTGAGTTTACATGTATAAGAAGGGAGGAAAAAGTTAATTTCCTCATTTAAGGCATTGCTTTGGAAAGTATTGTTTCTCAACCTGAAGTAATCACTTATTTGGAATGTTCTCTAATAACGCATTTGATTCCTTAGCCACACCCAGTCTTCTGTTCAATGAGTAAAATTTATGAGATTTCAGTAGCGTTTGAAAAAGAACATTTTAAGGTAAGGAACACAATTTTAAGTAGTTTTGTATCGATTAAAATAATTAGCCTTGAAACCTTTTACGAAGAAAGCTCAGGTTTGCCTTTTCTGATCTGGAGGACAGTATGCGGTTTTCCTAGTAAGTGAGTGACTAGTTTCAAAATGTATTCCATGGAATTATGCTGTTTATTCTTGCCTGCAGTAAGTCATTTATACCTTGTTAATTGAATAATTCACCTGAAACAAGAAAATAAATGAAGAGAGAGAGAGAGAGAGAGAGAGAGAGAGAGAGAGAGAGAGAGAGAGAGAGAGAGAGAGAGAGAGAGAGAGAGAGAATAAATCGATTGCTCGAAGACCAAAGCTAATAAGGTAAAGTTCTCACAGTTTTACGTCTTCTGCCAAAAACGAGTCACTCACAGCATTATTTAGTGGCGCAATATGTGAGAGTGATACAGGGCTTCTACATTATTCTGCGTTGATATTTCGATATTTTAAGTTACTCTGTTGTCATCTAATAAAGGATAGCCTCTAGCATTGCTCCTGAAGGTTGTGTTTTCAGCATTTATTAAGACTAATACTCATGTAACTCTTGCTTGATCGTGAGAATCACAACCTCCTGTCATGTTTCGTGTGAGAAGATAGATGAAGAGGAAACTCTCTTGATAGATTTTGAGCAATGTTCTTTCGCGAGGAAGACTGGTTTCGAAATCCCAATTTTCACTCTTATTTGCTTGCCCGCCACCACGCACTCACATCACGCACACACATACATGTATATATATAATTACACATACAGACATACATATACAGTATATATATAAATAAATATATATATATATGTATATATGTGCATGCATATATATATATATATATATATATATATATATATATATATATATATATATATATATATATATATATATATATATATATATATATGTGTGTGTGTGTGTGTGTGTGTGTGTGTGTGTGTGTGTGTGTGTGGTCGGATTCCACAATAAGCTGTAGGTCCCGTTGCTAGGTAAGCAGGTGGTTCTTAGCCACGTAAAATAAATCTAATCCTTCGGGCCAGCCCTAGGAGAGTTGTTAATCAGCTCAGTGGTCTGGTTAAACTAAGGTATACTGAACTTTACAAAGTGGCAGATGAGTAACTGCTTTTGCTTAAAAGAGGAAGAAGGCCTGGAACTTGGTCAATTATGCCGTTTAATTTTTTC
Organism: Macrobrachium rosenbergii; assembly: GCA_039081455.1. NCBI lineage: Eukaryota > Metazoa > Arthropoda > Malacostraca > Decapoda > Palaemonidae > Macrobrachium > Macrobrachium rosenbergii. The sequence continues at coordinate 4,407,210 of JANJGK010000021.1, read as the reverse complement.
TTATATATGTATGCATATATATACTTGTATGAAATATTAAACAGACTGATTTTTATTACCATAATATAGTCTTTATTTCTAAGAATGGGAACCGTCTTTTATTTAATGCTTATCCCATTATTATGGGCTGTAGAAAGTGATGATTGTCACGAGAATTTATGAAATCCACTTCTTACCCATTCTCTCAGGTGACTTCTGCCAAGATCTCTGAATGGTCTTGGCATTGATGACTGCTTATTGGAAGTGCTTGTAAAACAGTATATATATACTGTCTTTATTTCTAAGAATGGGAACTGTCTTTTATTTAATGATTTGATGATTGTCAAGAGAATATATGAAATCTACTTCTTACTCATTTTCTCAGGTGACTTCTGCCAAGATCTCTGAATGGGCTTGGCATTGATGACTGCGTATTGAAAGTGCTTGGAAAAACCATTATCAGTGAATCACAAAAATACAGACGATTTCCATTGGACATTATAAACGTATATATGTGAAATATGACTCTCTCTCCCTTTCTTTCTCCCACTCCGACGTACACACGCACACACCGAATGATCTAACATCACTTCCATCCGAACCTCTATTTTCATTTCAGTCGGCCTAGCTTAGCTAACAGGTACTAAAGCCAAGAACAATGAAGGATCGTCACTGGGACCTGGGAGGGAGAACGGACGGGGTATCGAGGAGAGGAGAAAGGTCAGGGGAAAATATCTCACTGGCAGCTAGGGTAAACTCAGCGTGGGTCATAAATTACTCCGAAACCTCACCAGTGAATCATACCCAAGATGCGCGTCGTCCCGTAATCCGAAGGATCGTCATAAATCTACGTTGCAAGGGGATGGAGAGGCAGGTAATCGCGTGTTCATAATTGCAATGGCCTGGACGAGAGATACTGCAAGTTTTGAGTTTACCGCCGGAATCCTGCCGGAATTCAAAACTACCTTTTGCAGTGTGATCCCGCGAGCCATGAATGCTTGATGGGGCTGAGAATACAGACGGTTTAATCTAAGACGCCGTCGAGGGGAGCAGTGGATCACTTGAATCAACCAGGCTTTCGGGATGACCTCAGCAGGTTTCGGCCTTTAGAAACGCTCGTAATTACGTAAGATCACCTGCAAACACGCACATACACGCGCGCAGTCACGTAATCAAAGTTATAACCAGCGAAGTAAATCAGATATCAGGTGGTGACTGGAAAATCTGATAAGGATGTAGAAAATAAAAGTTAACTTTTACAGCTGGAAAAGAATGACGTAGACAAAATTTATGAATGATGGCAGTAATAGCAAACTGGAATTGTCTTGAAGTAGTTAGATTAGTTAGCACAACACTTCGAGAAGTAATTTATATGCTGGGTCTGTCTGTCTGTCTGTCTGTCTGTCTGTCTGTCTGTCTGTCTGTCTGTCTGTCTGTCTGTCTGTCTGTCTGTCTGTCTGTCTGTTTCTCTTTACATATGCACATTTATAGAGTAGCCTTTTATAAAAGGGGCAACGAATCTTTGGAACCTTAATTACATATTTGTCACTGGCGCTCTGCGAAAACGTTTACTTAAGCTATATGACTATACGCATTAAAGCTGGCGATGATTCCTAAGCAAAATGTTTAAATTAAAAAAAAAAAAAAAAAGACTAACGAAACTCATCTACTTTTTACAGGCAGGCCTTTTAATCAGCTCGGTATTTTTACTAGTCAAAGGCATAACTAAACATAAAGTTACCATCATATATCTTTAAACCTTCAGGATTAAGTTCTGAAGGTAGCTAATGAAATCCATCATTATGGAGAAAGTGGTAACCTTATTAAATGACGTTTCAGTAATCATTATAGTAATCACTAAGATTATTATTATTATAATTATGTTAGGATTTTGAATGTATAATTTGAATTCAATCTGGTAATTTAAGGAGATAAGGGGATTCACTAACGATCAATTCAAATTCCACGGCAGTATGAAGGCTTCTCCACAGGGTGACCCAATGTCTCAGATGACCTGACAACCATCAGAGTTGCGTTTGCATTAGAAGTTCCGAACCATCTTAGGAAACTTGATTGGAACGTGGTTCACATTCTTTCCTGATAATGAAACTTCTAAATTAAGGACTCAGCTGAAGTCTATTGATCGACTTTTCAGCCAGAATGACGATTCTATGCTGATAGATATATTTGTCACCAAGGTCAGCCCAGGCAGGTTCAATTAACTGTATAAGGAAACATTATTAGACAGCGTTTTTGAAAAGCGTCACAGAGAGACCTCTCCATCACTTATTCATTCCCTGCCTTAAAAAGGGCATTCATCAGTTTGTAAACCTTAGCTTAGTTCTTTTGAATGATTATGTTAGAAAGAATATGCCCAAACACGCTTAATAGCTGAAAAATATCCGTACCCAGAAACTTCTAATTTTGAAGGGATACTTGGCATTTCCATAGAGCAAGGTCTACTGGATTGTTGTAAAATGTTTCTGTAGATCATTTCAAACATCTTTAGTAGATGACTGAACAACTGGCAGAGTTCTAATTGCTAACACCCAGCTAGCTGGATAAGATAATTCTACTGAAATTTAAGGCAATATCTTTTATGTAGTCTTGACAATAACGTCATCAAATATAATTTTCAGTATTTATTTTCATCTGTTTGAACGGCTTTTTAAGTAGACCTTTCAACGTAGATAGTTCGACATGATGCGGGAAGTTCGTTCATAATGAAATGTTTGTAATTCAAGGGCTTTTAATGGGAAAATAAGTAGCTAGCTTAAATGGAAAATGGTCTAGTACAACGGTTTTTAACCCTTTGTGATTCAAATGCCAAAATATTAAGAGTGAGGAGCTCGAGGACCAGAAACGCATCTTATTTGAGCGCATGGTTTATAAGCATGTTTGATTATTGCGTGTAGTTATGTTATTTTTCGTTATTGAAGCATAGGCTTATTTTTATTTAAATTAAGATTTAAAAAATGGCAAATCACCTACTGAAAACTCGATTAAAAAATGTGAGGCTAACTGAGGTTGAATTAAAGAATAAGGCACAAACGGTCATGGAGCAAACAATAAAAGCAAAACAAATAACGAATTTTGTATTCAGTAATGAAATATGCGTTTCTTCAGTGTTTATTAATCATTGGTTCTTTGTTATTAATGTTCTGTTATTGGTTTACCGGTGTACATTAACAGCAACCAGGTGGGGAGGGTTCTTTATTTCGTTTCCACTGATCCATTTATCCTTCATCAGCTGACTCACCCTCCAGAGAGAATACGCACAGATATTATTCAGTACAGAACAAAATCTTATGAAAATGGTTTTGTAGATGTATAATCTTTTATTCATACCATGCAACAAAAAGAACATTGCAAAAAACATATACGATCAAAAACTGCTACTTGCAATATTCATCGGTTTGTAATGTTCGTTAGTTTTGCCTACTAAATTATTTTTACTACAAGCGGTTCGTGGTTATTGTCTTATTAAAATGCATAGGTTGCATCCGCGCTCCCGTAAAACATTTCATGAACACACGTCCGTAACTTATCGCATCCGTATCACAAACAGGTTGAAAACGAATCAACGACCGTAAGAGGAGAACGAATCTTTGGGCCAATGCTGATAAGTAGCTGACTTGTATTCAACCAGTTTGTGAGGCGTGTGCCCTAAGTTACCAACGTGTGTTTATGGCATGTTTTACTGTAATGCAGACGTACCCTTATTGTTTACCATTACGCTCTATATATTTTTTCTTGATTTCAAAGTTTATATATTATGTCATGGTCCGGTAAAATATATCTGAGAAATTATATTTATGTATGAATCTTAACAAATGTTTTGATGCGTAATATTCCTTTGCACTGCAATATGAAACACAAGTGAGGGCATACACCCATTTTTTATTTCACAAAAGATACGATCCCTTACAGTCTAAAAAGTTACGTCCGGCCAAATCGCATGATGCAGGAGTATATGTGGCACAATAAATCACATCACACAAAATATGTAACGTTGTCATCATAAATATATCAAATCCACTCAAATTTAAAATATGCCTGAGGGCCAAGGGGTTGAAGAACCTTGGTGTAGTCTAACGTATGGGCAAGTGCCACTTGGGTTTCATCTGATGCTGTTTTGCTGCTAAGTAAGAATTAATCGAATAGCTTGATAATTGGTCATTAGTTTTTGTAAGCTATGTTTTTGACTGTCTTTAGCTTTTGAGAATCAGGGTTTCTCATTTAATTTTTCAGCTTATCTTTAGTTATATTACATCTCAACTGAGCCTAAATAGTATTTCACAGAAGAGGTGCATTGTGAATGAAATTTACACGTGCAGAAGTGTAGTAATTTGAAGCAACGGCATCTGGAAAATCAGTAGCTTCAGATTACCGGTAATATGATGACTCAACATTAACATCTGTTAATTTTTACAAACTTCTTATTACCTATTTTAACAATGAACTTTCGGTTAGTCTTCAGAAAAAAAATATCTTTATTGATATGTGTGACAAGACAAACATTTACCTTTAGAAACCCTTTAAACAACACGAAAAGCTTCACATGATTAAGCAACACGCTTATGAATGATTCTTCTCCCTTTCCTTATCTGGAATAAGCATGAATGTTTAATTCATTCCTGGCAAGAATATAAGAAAGTGAAATAAAATTAACGTTTGATATGAATAAATACCATCTCTTTATAATGTAAATATGCACTCACAGGAAATCTCGCGTATTCTGTAAGTTTTCTCTCAAAAAGCGAAGTTGTTGAAATAACGAAACTGAAGATTCTCGAGCTTACTCCAGAATAAGGAAAATTACTTGTAAATTAGATGTTTTTACCAGAGGGTTGTTGCATTTATGTCATAAACTAGAAAAGAATGATGCAAATTCCTCAGCATTTCCACGGGTATAAGAGGCTTAATGGTTTCATGAAAGTTTAATGGGACAGAAGTTCGTGTCAAAGTGTAAAATGATAGAGAAATAGACATTACCTTCAATAAAAGTCTGAAGAGTTTAGAACTATACGTATAGTTCTTGAAGGAGGTAATGAACTTCACGAAATATAAAACCAAAGAACTGAGTAACTGAGTAGCATACATCATAGTAAATTCCGTAAAATAATATATATACAAAGACTTTAAGTTGTTTGACGTTAAAAGGGCATTGGAAACTGAATTGCTATCGTCTATTATCTCGAGAAAAATTTGATATTTACCACCCTTGAAAACAGAACTAAATCTAGAACAAGGAGAGAATTTTCAAACCTCATGCGGGCGTAGTATACCTAAGAAACAGTAAAGGAATTATTTGATATACCGGCTTATTGAGCTGTTTCCAAAAGGACCGAGTATTCTTGGAAAATTAAATATCATCTTGAACATATAAGAAAGTGGATAGTTTTGGAGTATGAAACTACTGACGAATTTCCATTGCATTTCCCGGAGTATAGCATTGGCTAATTTATGACCACCAGCAAAGCACCAAGTATAAAAGAATAAAAAATATCAACAATTTTCTTTATTGCTACATTTGAAAAAGGCTTTTATTTGAATCCACTGATGGTTCATTGAAGTCAAAGGGTCTACCTTGCAGTAAGAGAGAAATGATGCATCAAGTTCAATATAATAGGCGTTATACTAAATTAAATGTATTGAGCAATAGTGCGCGTAAATAGAATTACAATAGTCAACAGGACATCGGATTCTTAAATACACTAGTAGGAAAGAGAACATACGAACTTGAAACTTTTAAAAGGGTATGATCAGATTATAGCGGCCATAAAATCAACATTTTTAGTCATCTTTGCGGTGTAATTATTACTTTGTTAAAACTTACAATTGGAATAACATTGAATGATGAATTTTTTCTATTTAGGTCTAGCAACAAGGTACTTGAGCAAGAGCAACGTATCCGAACAGAAATTAATCATCCCTGTCTTTGGGAAACTGAGCATAATTGTAGGCAGTTCAATCAAATATCTTTTAAACTAAACAGGAATTTCTACAGAACTCGTACATTTGACGTACAAATACTCTGATGTTGATTTCAGCGGCCTAACTTAAGTTATATTCATCCGGTCAATATGGATAGGTACATAAAATAACAAAGTAGTAACTCGAGCCATGTTTCAGCCAGGAATCGTGAAGTTTCTAATTAAACTTGAGCCCAGTTTAGTAAAATTGCTTTCCTAAACGTAATATCTATGAAACTGCAACCCATTTCAACTTTACCGATTACATTTCAAAACGAGCGATCACATTCCCGTTCAGTTTTATTAATCTGGGGTTCCAGAGCACACCATTCGGCAGTTTAGGTAAACGTAATCACTGCGGTGGGCAAGAGGCTTGATTGACTTACCCGACGGTCAAACAAAAACGAAAGTGAAAATATAAAAACGGAATGAAAAAGAAGCATACCTTTCTCGCACATAGGCAGCAGATAGACAGCAAAGTGCTTCACCATTTACTGACCGTCATTCGTAATGTTTAAAAGAGTACCACACAAACAACCACCAGTCATGAATCACCTGCTTTTGCACAACGACCCAGAGTTTTGGTGAATTCCTAGTTCGCTGATATCTCCGTGACGACACACGCACGAATGTTTTAACGACCACGCCATAAAAAGAAATTCTGTCAGACAACAATGGCACCATTAGATGCAATTAGCACAAAGACTTAAAGGGAAGCTTGCAAAGTACCTAATTATTCCTCCAAAAAAGGAAAAAAAGACTATAACAGCCGAAAGCTAATTACACCTGGATCCGAGCGCAAATTGCTTACCAACTGCAACAAGGTTTAATTCATTCTTAAGATGTGTATATCATCTCGTGCATTATGCATCTCGCCTAATTAATCCGATTGAATAAAGTACTCACTTTCACGAAGCGACGGGGATTTTGTTCCTCCTTGACATGATACTGTTACTACCAGCCATTCAAACAATTAATGATCTGATAA
>JANJGK010000021.1:4380268-4392768 GCA_039081455.1 Macrobrachium rosenbergii | reverse complement strand
TGCAGCAATGGGGAGTGGAAGGCTATCTGTTGCAGCAATTCATTTAATAATAGGAAAGATGTAAAAAGGCGTAACAGAGAATAGACTACATATTTCTCATTAAAAAAAGACGTCTATTCTCATACAATACAATGGGTGAGTTTAAATTAGAACTAAGGGGTTGGGTCAGCTTTTTATGAATTGGACAGTGAAGTTTACTTCCATTATAGTAACAAATATCATAAAAAGACATCATTGGCCTAGGTCTGTACCAAATTGTCTGGATCCCAAGGAAATATTGTTTTAAATTTTTGCTGTATGATTTGGACTAATAACGGCATACAAATACCGTTGAAGGGTCTAACAGTGAAATGAATAGCGTCTATACATAATTTATCCATATTCTGATCAGAGAGTCTGAGATACTTCCCAGGTGAAATGCAGCAGCAAACTGTCATGAAATTGATGCTAACCTGTCCACACGTGCAATTAAACTGTCAGTCGGTTGGAAACTATTTAGGTAATACTATCAGTTCACCCGTTCCGGTGAGTGGACTGTCTCTGTCCACAAACTATTTTCTACACATAAGTTTTAACAGCAGTGTCGATGAACTGACAGAAGAAATGACAGGAAACTTGATCGTGAATACACGGCCTAAGGTTGTTGAATTCTATGACAGTGAATGGGTGTGTTGGGAGAGAGTGAGAAAGAGAGTGAGAAGAGAGGAAAGTTTGTATTAGAGAGAGAGAGAGAGAGAGAGAGAGAGAGAGAGAGAGAGAGAGAGAGAGACAGAGAGAGAGAGAGTTTATCAAATATTATTCAGAGTTTTTCCTGGGATTGCCGGGTTGGTCAGCTAGTGAGTGTATATATATATATATATATATATATATATATATATATATATATATATATATATATATATATATATATATATATATATATATATATATATATATATATATGCATTTTGCTTTTCCCGCCCTGATATTTCAATATATAATGTAATGTAAAATTGAAAGAAGTACTAAATGTTTTTGTAGAGTACCCTTCATGTTCTCCCCTGCCATGCCATCCAATAATGACAACCCAGGTGTCAAATGAGGAGATAATTTCGTGACTGTACCCTATATATATATATATATATATATATATATATATATATATATATATATATATATATATATATATATAGGCAGCTAGACAGATAAATAGATAGATAAGTGAATAGATAGACAGACAGATAAGCGGATTGTGTCAAGGGCCTAGGACTGAGGACCAAGTTCATAAGTTCGAATCTACCCTCACAAGAGGAAAGCTGCTGATAGTCACGGGAATTCCCATACATGCATTTGGGCATAAGAAAAACACCAGAGGCGTGCGAGTCGTAACTTCATCTTTCAATTAAACACAAATGCAAAGAAGATGGGGGAAAACACAAAGCCATTTATTTTTAAACAAAAGTAAGCAAGCTATGAAAAACAAGGCTTTGAATGCAACTGGTACTTAGCTGGGACTGTTGTTTCCTTTCTAGGTACAGAGAAATTCAGGGTAACTTTTATGCTTCTTCCACGGGTAGTCTGTCCCTTCCATGTATCCTTGTAATTCCTATTGTAATGATTCTCCTAAATGCTTAGCTAGAAATACTTAACGTCAACACTTTAAAACTTTAAGAGGCGAATTCTGAATCACTCTGACAGTGTTTTCCGTAATTTCATTCGAAACGTAAACTATACCCAAAAATAAGACACTAATAACACAACAGAGATATTCAAGTGATTTACCTGATAATAAGCGACTGCTGATTACTGCTTACATACTTTGGATTGCCATCTAAATTTGGTTAAGGCTAAGTCTGAAAATAAAAAAGGGCGAGGTTATTTTGAAACACAATCTGCCAAAGAATTTTTTCTTATCTCTAAAATGTCAGTGTACTCAAAGCTAGTGCTTATGTAACTTCATTAGCATGAGCATGAATTCCCTGAACCTCTGCTTGCATAATCAGGTAACCCTATATGAACTCCGCGATTCAAATATGGCGAAGAAAATGATTGTGTCCAGGACTGGGTGAAATCCTTCCAAACAAGTTCCAGAGGAGGGGATTTTGCATATTTTTTATTCTTTCTTTCGTTTCCTTGCGTCTGTTTCTCACCTACGTGTTATTTTGAATTCCCAATAAAAATAATGGATTTGAACAATCATATCACTTAATTTTAATTTTTACAATGTATTCGTAAGTGCCCAACATAAAGAAAGTTCTGGCTGTGTGCTGCGTCTCTGGGAATATCTGTTGTACAGTGGTACCTTGGATTTAAATTCTGAAAGGTAAAAATCATAATCCACAAAATGGACAGTCATCGTGAAATCTGTGCGCTAAAATTAGCCTTTCTCCAAGAATGTCAAATTTACTGGAAAAAAAAAGTTCAATTTTTACGAATATGCTGTAGAGAGAGAGAGAGAGAGAGAGAGAGAGAGAGAGAGAGAGAGAGAGAGAGAGAGAGAGAGAGAGAGAGAGAATTAACCCTTTGATAATAAGTATTATGCAAAGGAAAACATTAAAATATTGCAGCCATTTGAAACAAGTAGAAAAAAGAAAAGAACATCTCGATTGTCCGTTGGACCGAAGCCCAACATTCGTGAATCACTTTGCCCGAAACCTGAGAAGAGATGTCACGTTGTGATTCACAATTTACGCGCATCGGTGAAGCTAGACGACATAGTAGAGAGAGTCAAGTTTCTCAGGGGCTCCGACCCTCTTATCTCCCGCGAATTCTTATGCAAAACTGAACATAAATTGGCCTACAGGATTACCTGCCTATTTCAACACCTCGATGTTCTTAAAGTGAAGAATTTCGGTCCTAATATAAAAGTCTCAAGATATAACCTAATTCGGAACCCCCCCCCCGGGGGGAACTTACTGACACCCCAAGCAGGGGTTCCTGCACAGGCTCGCCCTCTACCATAATTGCCAGTCAACCACACACGGCTAGTGAATGCCCATCCCCGCTGGCCAACCCCCATTGACCCAAATGATCAACTCATTCATTTCCCGTCTTCGTGAGTTGCCATGGATACATTAGATATAATCACTTTGAATATTTTTGGCCCCAAGCGGAACATTCCTCCCGTGAACATGTTCTGCAAAAACTTCAAAGGCATCATTGCACTACAAGAAACGCTCCTCTGGCCTCATGACCTTGCCATCTGCGACTCAGTGCAAGAAGACTGCAGAGCTTTCTCGACCTCATAGACGCAAGTTACAGATCACATCGTAGCCGGTCCCCCAAAAGGGGGCCTTTCTTTCCAGTGGCACAAATCGTTAGACATTATGGTGAATGTGTTGACCTGTAGGAGTGATAAATTGCTAGGGCTTCAAGTGACAGTAGGGGAATTTAAGATCTTAATAAATAATGTTTATATGCCCTGGGAAAATAACAGCAATTTTGATCAGTACTGCATGATCCTAGGTGAGTTACACGATTCTACTGCTGATCATATTTGTATAATTGGGAACCTTAATTCTTACCCCACAAAACGATTTTATAACGAACTTACTCGCTTCTGTCAAAATCACGCTCTCCAAATTAGCGATGTAATGCTCCTCCCTCCCTCCCTCCTCCTATACCTATGTACAAAACAGAACGGACACAGTTACAACCTCCTGGCTGGACCACTGCATCCCGTCCCCACAACTTCATGATTCTGTTGTGACCTGCAACATTCGCTACGATCTTGCAACGGGCTATGATCACATCCCCTTACAGGTGTCATTCAATACCCCATCCCTCTTTACCATGAACCCCCTAACTGATCGCATATCTGCTGTTAACTGGGATTTAAAAAACCAACAGAAAACCAGATCCTTTAGGGATACCACGGAAACCAGGCTGCGGTCAATAGCTCAACCGGCAGACGCCTTACTGTGCACTAACCCAAAATGTAGAAACGATCATCACAGGAGAGATCTGAAAGAATCCTATTCGAATATAATTTCCGCTATGCTCGCCTCCGGCAGGGATACCTCTCGTCAAGGCAACTCTCGTAATATACCTGGATGGAATGACTTGGTTAAGGATCTATATACACATTCACGGGAAATGTTCTTACTGTGGAGGCAAAGTGGTAGCCCTAGGGAAGGACACTTTGCACTACTAATGAAGCAGGCGAGAGCGCAGTTCAAACTTGCGCTTAAGCACTGCAGACTGAATGAAAAGCAGCTAAGAGCTGATGCAATGTGTAGAAAATTAAAATGCGGCGATTACCCTCGTCTTTGGAAAGACATTCAATCCCTAAATCCCAAAACTAAAAAGCTATCACAGAGAGTAGGAGATGCCGTCGGTGACGAGGCTATCGCAAGAATGTGGGGCGATCACTTCAGCACTATCCTGAACTGCATAAACGATCAAGACTCCCGAAGGAATGTAGATAACCTCCTTACTGATAACATTCAGTTTCATTTCGCAGATCGTATAACGCCAGGTAACATCAGCGATGCCATAAACAACCTACTTAATAATAAATCGCCCGGCTGCGATGGTCTGCTAGCTGAAGCTTTCAAATTCTGCCATCCGATAATTTACATTTTGCTAGCTACTCTATTCAGTGCGTGCATAATTCATCAGTTTCTCCCAGACTCCCTACTCGTAGTTCACTTAATATACCATTATTAAACAACGAGCTAAAAGATGCAGCTGACCCTGGCAATTATCGCCCGATTGCAGTTACAACAATTGAGTCGAAGATACTTGAGTCCGTTCTAGTGAGACTTCTCCCCTTTCTGCACCCTACTGACAACCAGTTCGACTTTAAAGCAAACCGCTCAACCGACACCTGCATCTACATCCTGAAAGAATTGCTGAACTATTACATATCATCAGCCTCTCCTGTTTTCCTATGTTTTGTAGATGTGAGAAAAACATTTGACAGAATAAGCTACCTGAAGCTCTTCCTGAAGCTGCACAAACGAGGCACACCTCCATATCTAATTGGCATTTTATGTTGTTGGTTCTCCACATAGCAATTCTGCGTCAAATGGGGTCATGTACTGTCTTCGGCTCCGTAAACGGGCTCCGGCAAGGGGCATTCTCTCTCTCCATACCTGTTTAACACGTACACAGATGCCCTGATTGTCAAACTGAACTCACTCCCAACGGATGCGCTATCAACGAAACAACGATAAACAACCTCTGTTACGCCGACGATAGGTTCTGATTTCCCCATCAGTGCAAGGTCTCCAGTGACTCATCGACACTTGCCGCCAATATGCACAGGAATTTGATATCCTATACAACGAAACCAAGACCCAGCGTATGTCGCTGCTCCCGAGAGCGCTTAAGGGTATTGCAGAACCGCAAATTTTCCTCCGAAATCATCGTCTGGAATTCGCGCATGAATTTCCGTATTTGGGCCACATTATCACGGGCGACCTAAACTGGCACCATGATTGCAAGGAGGTTTACCTTCTGTCACCGAAACATGAAACTGCTGCTCTTCCGCTCGTACTGCTACAGTATATATGGGTGTTCCCTTTGGACGAACTATACCCGAGAGAACATGGGACCTATCACTGTTGTTCACAATGACATTCTGAGATGCCTCACAAACACTCCTCGCTATCACTCCGCCACGCAGATGTTCATAGAAAACTTCCTGGATAATTTGAAAATCATTGTGAGGCAAACAATGTCCGTCTGATCACCCGACAGAGAAGCAGCAGCAATTCGCTCACACAAAGCATCCTAAGCATTGATGCAAGAAGATCTAAATTGTAGGAAAGATGGGATAATGAGGCGTCTGTTCCTTAAATGACTTATTCTGTATTTTTGCAATTATGAAGTGTCATCTCCAGAATCTGTTATTATTATTATTATTATTATTATTATTATTATTATTATTATTATTATTATTATTATTATTATATTCCTACGTTTCTTATTATTGGTGTTTTTCCATTTTTATTACTATTGTGAATAATATCATTGAAGAGTTTTGCAACTTTCAATTCTCGTATTTAGCCTTCTGGACCTGACTTATGTAACCACCTAAGGTCCCTAGCTGGAAAGTAATCATCTGCAATCTGCATTTTTAATTGCCATCATTTTTAATATTTTTTTACTATTATTCTCCATATAATTACTGTCATTACCATTATTATGAATTCTATTTTTTCTACTTCTTCAGCAACTGTGTGGATACTGCCGAATATTATTTTTATCATGCTATCTCATGTATCTAGATTGTGTATATTGTATCTGCATATTCCATGTATATGGCCCTGAGCTGCAACAAAGAATATTATATTTATTATTATTATTTATTTTTTATTCTATTTCTTTCGCCGATGAAGTTCTCGGTAAGTGTGCACTTTCAGTTCTACTCCGAGATCTAACAAATACACACCATTTCGTGACATATATTTCAAGATAAGTGGTTGCCTGACATACTTAAAAGCCGGTGTCATATGGATTAATTTTATCATAATTGACAGGCTTCTCAACATCTATCATGGAGTACTCATCAACACGCAACATCCCCAGTCTTTCAAAGAAGTAAGATTAAGTAATTAAGAAAGTAGGTTAAATCGCCCTCCTTTCAACGGATCAATCATCCTTATACCAAGATCACGACACCGACTGTCAATCAGCGAAGAAATGTGATTGACGTAAGAAGATATTGACAACTTACATAATGACCCCTGAGAGAGAGAGAGAGAGAGAGAGAGAGAGAGAGAGAGAGAGAGAGAGAGAGAGAGAGAGAGAGAGAGAGAGAGAGGATGAAGTTACAGTTCCTTCACGACATTCTGTCAATTGAAGCTGGAGATGAAACTGATAAAAGCGACCACTTTCATTTCACAAGAGAAAAAAAAATGAGAAAAATAGTTCCGGTAAAATTTTTTTCATATTCTCTCTACAATTTTCTTGTTTGCTTACAACTGAAATATTCTCTAACAACGCTTAATTTATGGAATATTATAAAGAAAAACATTAATTTTAGTTCGCGTGCTTTTCCGAAACGTTTGCTCGGATTATTACACTAAAGATTGAAGCAAGTGAAATCTTAAAAAAAATCCGGTGTTGCATTGCAACAGGTGGATAATTAAGAAGAAATAGCAAAAACTACAGTTAGAAAATATAAAATAAGTCCATAATTATCATACTCTAAATGCAATAAACTGTTTATCCAGAACCCTTTCTGATTACCCTAAAATTTTGTTTAACTACATTTTCTTGATTTAAAATATTCTCCTCTTGCATTGTTAACATAGCGACGCTGTTTATTCAGAAATAATTCTTTTACTTCAGTATTTTTATAGTTTCAAAAACCTTTCAGCAGCAAGCTACAAGTAAATTTTTGATAAGGAGAAAACAGGTAAGACAAGGGCAGTCATTTCCATTGGTGCAGAATTGCGTTAAGTGCATCACAAAGAAATTCATCAAAACTGCATAGAACGAAAAAGCAACAAATGACGATAGTCATCGATTACTACTGGCTTGCCCAAGTAAATCCATATTATGACGGGGACGAAATTTATAGAACTGCAATTTTTGCTTACGTAAATGCTGCCTAAGAATACGTCAATGCAACAATAACAAACACGTCTAAAGATATCTGATATAACATTGGATAGCATAGCCTGCTTATCTTAAACTCCACTCTAATTTCGACCTATGGACGGCAGAGACCTCGCAGGATGCCGGTAAAGACTTGACTATGAAGAATTTTGGCGTCGCCATTATACCACTTCATTGAAAAACCTCTTCGTTTATAATCACCACGTAATCCTAAAGGGCTGGATCAGGCAAGGCGATAGTAGGGTGGTTAGAGTTGCCTCACATTATTAGCATGAAAGAGTTCACGTATTGGAGAACAGGTGGGAAAAATGTATCATTGTCATTGACAGGTGCACCACCCCTCGAGGCCTCACTGATTAACGGGTTTCATATTTCTTGAACATATTCGAGCTACTGAGGCATGGGTTTCCATTATGGGTTTAAGTTTGTGACATGGACAATAGAAATATGTTCGTAAACTTCACGGAACAATACTTTTAAACCCATGGTTCTGTCAAAGATCACGGTGACTGCACTGCACGGAATTAAGGTCAGAGAAGTTACAAAATGCAACAGGACGACTTTTCATATTTCAGTAAAGCATACAAGATCATCCCTCTTCTTGACTGTGCAGATTTTACATTCTGTTATGGACTTGAAATGCAGTATATAATTTAAAAGTCCTGTCATTAGAACGCGGTCATAGAAACGAATATATCACAATCGTATGCTATAAGCTCCAAAAGAAAAATCAAATAGAAATTGAATTATATTCAAACCTACATACATACTTTCATACCATCATACATAGATTTATATATATATATATATATATATATATATATATATATATATATATATATATATATATATAATATATATATATATATATATATATATATATATATAATATATATATATATATAATATATATTATATATATATATATATATATATATATATATATATATATATATATTTATATATATAGGCTACATACATACACACACACACACACACACACACACACACATATATATATATATATATATATATATATATATATATATATATATATATGATGACAATTGCTTTCACGAACAATAAATCCTAATTTAACAGTGGTTGACTTTGCTGATATGATGATAAGTGGCAGAATTTTGTGTTCAAATTTCCACTTGGATAATTTTTTCATGAAAATCATAAAGGATTCAACACACCACCTAATAATGTTGCAGTTTTCTGTAAAAGAAAACTATTGAGATGGCTTTGTCTGCCTGCCCGTACTATTCTGTCCGCCCTCAGATCTTAAAAACTACTGAGGCTAGAGGGCTGCAAATTGTTATGTTGATCATCCACCCTCCAATCATCAAACATACCAAATTGCAGCCCTCTAGCCTCCGTAGTTTTTTATTTAAAGTTAAAATTTCCCATAATCATACGTCTGGCAGGGCTATAGGTACCAACGATACAGGCCACCACCGGGCCGTGGCTGAAAGTTTCATGGGCCGCGGTTAAAAGTTTCATGGACCGTGGCTGAGAGTTTCATACAGCATTATACGCTTGTACAGAAAACTCGATTGCGGCGCATTTTTTACTTGTTTTTATTTGGACTATCTTTAGGGCACAAAACATGTTCAAAAGTCAAGGAAACTTACTTTCATGCACTAAACAATGGATAAAAGAAACATGCAGCATTAACATCAGAATCCCATTCTTGGCTGGTATCGACATTTGCAGGTATTATGGAGAGAGTCAATTTACCTTTACCTATCCAAATACCATCGGTTCAACTGTCAATAATTTTTGCTGGGAAGAGATACCCTCAAAGATATCGGTACTAGGGTATACTTTACAATAAAAAAATAAAATAAAAATAAAAGCATCTCTTAGGAGAAATTCAATAACAACCATCGCTAACATCCGCGTATCAAAAATCTATTCGCCTTTCTTCATAAAAGTAATAGGAACCAACCTTAGTAGACTTTGACCCGTTTCTGATTCTTTATTAGTGCTGTACTGTCGTTTCGAAGGACAACTGTCTAATGCTAACGAGTTAAGAAAATAAATGACGTGCTTATATTCCCATGGAAATTGGATTCATATCGGGTAGATTTGATCATCTTGGAACCTAGTTTAAGGGAGATTAATGTTCCCTTTCTTTGGCCCTTACCCGTTTCCTAATTACCCTCATATCCTCTAATTGCATGTCTATTAATTCTGCTTCACATGGTCGGTTGCGTAGGATCATTATACTTTTTATTTCATTATTGTCTAACAAACAATAGAAATACTACATGTAGCATAATGCTTTTCTCTTACCCTTTCTATGGGAATTCTGCCTCTACAATAACGTGCATACAAACACTAACATACACACAAACACACACACACATATATATACAATACAGTATATACATGTAAATATATATACATATATATATATATATATATATATATATATATATATATATACACACATATATGCATACACACACGTGTGTATATATATATATATATATATATATATATATATATATATATATATATATATATATATAATATATATATATATATATATATATATATATATATATAAGTGAAACCCAAAGTGTGGAAAGAAATTTGCTGAGCATTCGAAATGATCCGCTCGTCTGAATGCAAATGGTTAACATTAATAAAATATTGGTGCTTGAAAGGTTTGTAAAATAGAGAGGACATCAGTATTAACAGCTCAAGAAAATAAAACATTCAGGGGTGTTTCTTTAAATCTTTTAACATCCTACCTGTACTTGACAGTGATATTCTAAAACAAATGTTAAATAAAATTTTTTTAACATTACCAGGAATTTTTGAAGTGTTGAATTAGAAGAGCTTCAACAAGTTCTCATGTGTGTGTGTCTCGCATCGTTACCAATTGGTAATAGATCCATTAACCCAGAAGAAAATTCGCCAAAGCTATTTTAATTCAAAACACTTCAAACACTTTAACATTTGATATAGCAATTTTAAATAGATTTAATTTTGAATAATACTGTAAGTGTAGATAGGCTGTTTAAAGCTGAGAGCATATTTCCCTGAATGTATTTGTTCTTTAGCTGGCAAGGCTGCGTATGAATGTATGTATACACACACATCATATATATATATATATATATATATATATATATACGAGTATATATATATATATATATATATATATATATATATATATACATATATATATATATATATATATATATATATATACACTAAGCGACTGAAAGGCAAATTTACGGATATAGTATTGAGGACTTTACAATACAATCTTATTTTAATTTTACTTCGAACAACGTATAAAAAAAGTTAAGTATACCTTAGTTTTACCAGACCACTGAGCTGATTAACAGCTCTCCTAGGGCTGGCCCGAAGGATTAAACTTATTTTACGTGGCTAGAAACAATTGGTTACTTAGCAACGGAACCTACAGCTTATTGTGGAATCCGCACCACATTATAGCGAGAAATGAAATTCTATCACCAGAAATAAATTCCTCTAACTCTAGTCGCACTGAATGCAGTATAAAATATTTTGTAAGGAACCCTCTCTCTCTCTCTCTCCCTCATCCTGTAAAAGGAATATTTATAAGGAAACGTCGTATTCACTACGGACTGCGCAAAGGCTGTTCTATCATTATTTCTTCAAATGAATACATGAATGGAATATGTATATAACAACGAACGTTCGTGTACCAGTCAGAAGCTCGGAACCTTGACGCAACCAAGACTCGTAACTAATATTGTGTTCGCACGTTCTTCTTCATAAATATGCGAAAGAATCATGAAAGTAAATACAACGAAATTTCCGTATCAGTTACGACATCAAAGAATCAGCGTGTCCATTGCGATTCGTCACTTTGCCTACAGGTGAATTTTAAATATTAGAGCTTGCAATGGAGATTGTATGAAGTCATGCAGTATTAAAGTTCTGATTTATTACACTTGCATGATGTCATCCTCTGTGACCATTTGTTTATTTCTTCCTTATATGTTGAAGTGAGATATTCCGGTTCTACTTTACTAACTACCTTCAATATTATTGCCTACAATGACTTTAAACGAAATCAAAAGATAAAGAACATGTTTAAAATGTTAGCAAAGAAAGAACATCTTTCAAATTCTAAATATTCTGTGTAGTAATTAGAAAACACCGAATAATGCACAAAACATACGAAAATGGAATTTCTTTAAAAGGTATCAGGGAAAAAATTAGAAAATAGATAAGAGGATAGCCTCCACGATTAACCGGGAACTTATTGGCTAAGAGCTGTTTCAGGTTAATAATTAAAACTGAAACTCGTACGAAGCTTGATAAGACAATGAAATCATTACTTATAAAAGTGGAATTTTTCTTTGAAACCTCAGACCACAGCATAATGTAAAAGTCGCTTAAATGAACTTCACTGGTTTCCAAAAGAAATTATACAAGAAATGAAAAAAATTATGCAAAGAAGGGAAAACCTGGAACTCAGGATATTCAGAGCATATCAGAATTCAGGAGAGCTAAGGCAGATAACATTTTTCATGGACCATTTGAAAGCAATCGTCAACACGGAGTGGACTCGAATTCGAAGGACGGTTTGCGCCAGTCAAGGATACGACTCAAATAGAGACGAATGGTCTATTTTGGAACGTGCTGAGGCGTGGTTCATGGACGAGCGGTCCAGAAGAAGACAATATCGTTTTGCAATATGATTTTCGAGGCTTTTATCCTAACTGGATGCGGAGGAGACTTTCGAGGAAATGGAAAAGGTTTATTTGGAATTCTTTATTCTTCCTTTCTTTTATCCTCAGTTCTTCTCTTTAATCGTATCAAGTGATTGATGCGGCAAGATGCAAATTTTCGTTTGAATGGAAATTCTAATTTATTAATTTATTTAAGTTCACAATCATTGGGGTCTTAAAAGACACCATGATGATTTATTTATGTTTAGA
>JANJGK010000021.1:4347768-4372768 GCA_039081455.1 Macrobrachium rosenbergii | reverse complement strand
AAGCGTTGCTTTCCATTAGTATTAGTGTCGATGTTATGGTCTGCTGCAGCTACACCAAGAGCCTGTGCATAAGAAAAGCAGTTTGTTTGATATCAGAGTATACTAAAATAGCATGTTCAGTTAGGCCCAACAGCTATTCTAAGGTTATAATTAATACTATATCGCATGAGTAAACTTTCCCATTAACAAGCCCATATATTACTACCATTGTTCCTTCAAACTCCAAAAAAGACAACAGGATAGAGAGTGCCATCCTTTCAGATATATTTAATAGGGCACTAATCTTACACTGAAACAACCGCATTTTAACTTTAGTGCTACATAACCATGAAAGGTGCCATGCAATGCAAACACTATCTGGCAACTTTCGCCCTTTAGTATATAGTCTTAAGGGAAATACAGTCTTAAGGGAATTGAAACTGCACAACCCCACGGGGCAAAAAATTAAGTTGGGGAATTCAGAATAAGAAAGGGGTTCCCGAAGCAAGCTTCGGTGCTGGAGGAAAGGTGGATGAAGGTAGGGGTCAATGAAAATATGCATCTGAACTGTATTTCCTAACATGAAAGCTTCGCTTGAATGAAGAGTATGAGGGGAGGGTGGGGGTGTTGAGCGCATTGACGGAACGGCGATAACCAGACTGCAAAAATTAGAATTACAATTTCCACTATTAACCAGCCTATTTGAATACCTGACAAGTCCACGACATCAGTGTCTAAGAAGTGTCAAAGAAATATAACATCCCAAGACCTAGGCCTCTTGGAAAATCGTTAAGATCCACCTATTACCTGTCTAGTTCCTATTTACTAGTGGGAATGAAATTCTAAGTTATAAAAGTATGTCGGTTATCCTACCCTACTCTCGGCTCCACTATACATTCGAACTTGCATCTCACGACCAAAAAAGGACTAAGTACTGTAATTGCTATTAATAATTGCACTGTCAAATGTCTCCCTAGGTCTGACTATCGCGTTTTTTACCCCCATCTATTCCCCGCATCCTTAAGCGATAGACTAACATTTATTACCTTTATCCTAACCCCTCCATCTATATTAAATTAGCACGTTCTTCACCCTATTCTAGCCCTATCCTATATTTCAAGTTCCATATCTTACTTCCCATTAAATCTCAGCTACACGAAAACTATCAACCTTACAGTTCTAACCTAAGTAAGAAGTTGGTTGGTTTGAAATCCCTGTTGTGCATGGTGACAAAGTCACCATGCTTGTTTTTGAACTTCCAGTTGTGCATGGTGACTTGTCACCATGCACAACATAAAAGTCCACCTTTGCCTGGCAGGTGGCACCGCCACCCCGGCAAAGGTGGACTTTGGAAGTGGCTAAAGAAAAACACTACTTTACTTTACACGCAAAACTTACTTTACTTTACACGCAAAACTTACTTTACTTTACACGCAAAACTTACTTTACTTTACACGCAAAACTTACTTTACTTTACACGCAAAACTTACTTTACTTTACACGCAAAACTTACTTTACTTTACACGCAAAACTTACTTTACTTTACACGCAAAACTTACTTTTGCAGCTGAAATATCAAGAGCTTCAAAAATTGCCTGTGTTCAAAAACTTAAAAAATCCAAAATAAATCCAAAATAGAGACTTAACTAAACTTAATTCTAAAAAACAAAACTGCAGAAATTACAAGATCAAATCACACAAGGCAAAAGTTCATATATAAAGTTTAAATCCACTAAAAACAATACTAGATTTACTCTACAAACTTTCAAAAATTACCTTCTACACACACTAAACTAACAAACTTCCACTCACACTAAACTAACAAACTTCCACTCACACTAAACTAACAAACTTCCACTCACACTAAACTAACAAACTTCCACTCACACTAAACTAACAAACTTCCACTCACACTAAACTAACAAACTTCCACTCACACTAAACTAACAAACTTCCACTCACACTAAACTAACAAACTTCCACTCACACTAAACTAACAAACTTCCACTCACACTAAACTAACAAACTTCCACTCACACTAAACTAACAAACTTCCACTCACACTAAACTAACTTTCGTTGCTAAAATATAACTAAACTAATAATCAAAAATAAAAATTAAATACTTTAAAACAAAGTTCTGAAGCTGAAACAAATCCTAAAATTTCTTGAAATGTTCAAAACTGGGAAAGTTAAAATTTAACCTTTGTAATTTTAAAGAAAATAAATTTTCAAAATTCTCAAAACTAGTGTTTTGAATCTGAAATAATAAACAAAATACATTAAAACAAAGCCTAAACTTAAAATGAAAACTTACGAGGTTTGATTCTGAAAAAAAACTAAGCTAAAAAAATGTTTGAGGGTTGCTCAAGTCACTCCACTAAAAAAATAAAACTAGAAATATTTACTCACCCATTAATCCTGTTTAGTCATAAGGTATCTGTCACCTCAATAGTTCACTATGGCACGCTTATTTAACGACACACCCTGACCTGAAATAAGAATATATTAAAGCCAAAAATGTTCTAGCAAGTGGAAAGAGCCCAAGTATGACTACTGGTTACAATCAGCTGGGCCATCTGATAAGTTTTAAAATACTAAGGAGCACCAAGCAAGGCTTTATAATTACTGATAAGCGTTATTACTAGTTTATTGCCACTTAAGCCTACAATAATCAAGTTTGAATAAACTTAATATACCCCCATATTAGAAAGGCTATGGTAGTCGAGTTAGGGCTCTCTAATCCTCAAGAAACTTTAAACCCTATTGCATCGTAAGACTTGCTCTATTGCAGTATAACGTTGAAATGAAAATATCCGTAGCAATGCATAAAATTGCTAATATGGTTCAAAGTGCATAGAATTAACACTCAAAGCAATCTAGCTCAGCTTAGTAATAAATAAGCTTCGAAATTAAGTCTTAAATACCATGTTGAAAGGCAATCTACAACAATACCTAACAAACATTTTGAACAGTTATTGTAGGAATTTACAACAAAGAATCGAAAATACCAATATTTGAAGATACAAAACCTGCAAACGGAAAATTTTCATACAACTATGTGATAGCTCAAGTACCACAATCTAAATATTTGAGAAATATAAACCGCAAAACAGGCAACAGTATCCACTCGCCAACCCAACAAACCTTGAAGCACGCCTTCACGCCTAAAATCTTGCAAAGTCTATTCACAATACGACATCCGAGAAACTGCTCAAGCTTTTCTAGATCTTAAATGAATACTGTAAACAAAACACATGCAAGTGAAGGAAATAGGCGATTTGAACCTAGAACAAATTAAGTCAGGCTAGAGAGCATTTGTACACTGCGCACCAAGACTATACTACAAATTTAAAAAAGAACTACTCCTATTCTGAAGGAGATACGCTACAGACGAGAAAACACAAACAATTATAAAATACAAGAAGCACCTTACTTTGAAAACGTACAGAGAACGAGGACTGTACAGAAACCCACACACAGTGAAACCAACGTTCCTTCAGTAGAGCACGGCTGAGATCCAAAACGCAAATGAACTCGAAAGTCGAGTTAGTATCAACGAAACCTGTCTTACCAAGCTGGAGACTCAACAACACTGAAACAAGCTGTTCTTGAGGATAACAGCCAACGACCGCTGCAACTGCCTATTTATGGGATGTCACTTCATCGCCCTTTCGCCACCGAAGAAGTTTAAGGCGATGATCAGAAAATCGACAGAAATTTATTACTATTATTATTATTATTATTATTATTATTATTATTATTATTATTATTATTATATTGAGAGTTGCCGGGCACTCTTCCTGTTTAGCGAACTACCCCAATTATGTATCAGTAGGTAGCCCATCTGAAAAAATTATTATTATTATTATTATTATTATTATTATTATTATTATTATTATTATTATTATTATTATGGAGATTTGCCATTTACTCTTCCTTTATAGCAAACTACCTGAATGATGTATCGGTGTTTGGTCTTTATTTGGTATGATTATTATTATTATTATTATTATTATTATTATTATTATTATTATTATTATTATTATTATTATTATTATAGTTGTTGCTGTTGTTTTCAGCAGTGCCTGGGCATAGGAGTTCATGAATACTACTTTTTACTACTGTACTTAATTTAGTATACTGTATTGTGTTCATCTTATCGTTCATCATTATTATCATTATCATTATATATTATTAGTTAATGCAACATGGCGTCACAATGACATGGTCATAGATAAAAATAGTACAAAACACTTTTGTTAAGGTAATTCAACGGTGAGCTTATCAACTCGCACCGATGAATGAAAGGTAATCTTTATAATTAGATTTATTATTACTAATAATAAAGGTGTGTAGGTTCGTAATCTGCTACGGTAAAAGGCCACCTTCAGCGATTTGCCATAATTACGGATTCAAGGCTTGCAGTGATAAAAATATCCCAAAATTTTGGGGAAATTGAGAAGGTAGGAGGACAAAGTTTCATTAAATAAACCATTTATATCTGTCATAAGTGTTATAATTGGCGGCTAATTCGAATCATCGCCTGATATTCGAATCCTGTTTCGATAGTATTAGGCGGAGCTATGAAAACTATTATCAACAGGATTATACATATATATATACTGTATATATATATATGTGTGTATGTGTGTGTGTGTGGGTGTGTATGTGTGTATGTGGTAGGTGAATATAAGAAAAACCGAGGGTTTTTCTTATATTCACAAACATTAGGCCACAAATATAAAATATCCATTTCACTACATTAGGTGGAGCTCTTAAAAATATGATCATATATATATATATATATATATATATATATATATATATATATATATATATATATATATATATATATATATATATTATATATATCCTCACACAAATATCGTTTATTGTCTAATTCACTATACCTCACGAATAGCTTACAACCAAAAGAATTATAACTGATAAGTGATTCGTTACCAGTGGTATTCGAAACGTTGCTTTATTTAGAAACAATGTTGTACTTTTGACCATGGGTGATGTACAGTGACTTTTGACTACTGACCAAGAAAGGTGTAAGTTGATATCAACTCTGCTGTATAGGCACAATTCTCTTTTATTCTGATGGACATTAATAAGAGCATTCTCTACGATTCTTCGATATGAAAGCAGAAGGGTAGTCAGGTTCGATGTCCCTATAGACATGTTCTTAATGCCTCTACGCAGGGGAGTTTTATTTTGCTGGTATATCGCTTATTTTGTTATGCCCATTGGTTTGAAGAGATATATGTCTTACTGGCTTGGTTGATGGCTTTTCCGCCGTCATAGTGAGGCAGCTGGTTGAGATGTTTACCGATGAAATCGACACCTTTGTCTATGTAACCGTCAGAACAGGTTCCTGGTCCTCCGAGAAAAAAATTACACTGATACTTCAGTCTTTATTGATATTGCAATGTCATGATAGTTAGGAAAAGAATGCAGGAAAAAGAGAACGCTGGTCTTCCATAGACGTTGAAACTGTACTTGAATGATTCCCTATTGATATATCGAAGAAGGCTAGTTCCTGTCCTTTTCTCATTCAGTTTTGAACGTAATGCTAGAAGTGAATTCATTTTGCTGCAAATAGATATCAAAATCTTCTCTATTACTCCAGAACGTGAAAATGTCATCAACGTGTCGCACCAAAACCACTTTGGGACTGAGTCAGTAAAGTACTTGCAGACATATTGGCTTAAAGAGGAATAGCAGGCAGCCTATCTTTGTAAACCTTCCAGTTAAAGAGAGGAAATAGGTCTTTGTAAGAAGTTGATTTTTTCCCTTATGAAATTCAGGATGTCGTTTACAGGAATCTTTGTGAATAATGATTCCGCGTCCTGGCTTATGAGCGTTATGTCGTTCACTGTAATATTTAATTTATATTATTTCTGAATAGATTCCTCTGCGTGCTTTATAAACTACCTAGGAAATGTGTCAGAAAACCTGCTAAGTTTCTGATAGGGTAAAAATGGACGAGACAATTTCACAAAACTGGGAGTCAGAGAATGCCTTTCTTATGGGTTATGGCGAGTCCATAGAAATATGGTGAAGAGTTGTTGACGTATTCAAGTTAAAAAAGGCACAGGTAAAAAAAGTCAAAGAAAAAAGTCATGCTTAGAGCGCCGATGCTGACCGAGTAGGACTTCCCCTAACTACTGAACAAGATA
Source organism: Macrobrachium rosenbergii (assembly GCA_039081455.1). Taxonomy (NCBI): domain Eukaryota; kingdom Metazoa; phylum Arthropoda; class Malacostraca; order Decapoda; family Palaemonidae; genus Macrobrachium; species Macrobrachium rosenbergii. The sequence goes on along the minus strand of JANJGK010000021.1, from coordinate 4,366,602 downwards.
ATCACGACGATATAAACTATACTGACCGGAGATCGTTGAGGATATGGAATCGATAGTCACAAAATTTATACTTGTTAGGCAACTATCCATAGCAAATCAACCTCTGAATTACCTTATAACTACTGAATGTTCATTTTAAGACTGACTTTTCGCTTCTGCTCACTTAATCTTGACTATTTTAATATTTCATTGTTTATATGAAGAAGTATGTTTGGAAACATGCGAAAGCTCATGTTATTATTACATTTGCATATGTACATACAGTTGTGGATTTCGTAATTACTAGGAATTCTTTAATATTTTACTATTGCACACCACTATAGCCTTCTGAATGAACATACTCGAGAAAAGCCGAGGAAGAAATACCAATGAGGTTTATGCCCTGGGGAGGTGAAAGCCAACAGCTGGTGGATCTATGCCCAAGGAGATGAATACCAATGTGGATTAAGACCACACCTAGATCGGTTTTCCTTATCCAGAATTTTGAAAAAAGACTGAATGTAGAAGTGAGAAAATATGAAAAAGTCAAACAAAGAGACAAACACAACAATAAACCAGCATTGCAAGAACTAAAGTTAAGTATACCTTAGTTTAACCAGACCACTGAGCTGATTAACAGCTCTCCTAGGGCTGGCCCGAGGGATTAGACTGATAGGCAACACCAGAACAAAATGCAAAAGCAACACATGTCGGTATCTAACAATAACAAAGGCTGTATATATAACGACCAAGCCGACGCTGAATGTCCAGATGGAAGGAGTTAGAGCAAGGCCTCCCCACCAACTGCCTGAGGGGAAGAACACAAGGTCAAGGTCACTCCATAACAATCCCCAACCAAATACTTCAGAAGATATCAATAAATCTATTAGAACCATAAGAACAAAAAAAACAATGTAACTAGGCATTGTAAATATAAATAAACCCAAATCCCTCCCCAATCACATTCCTACCATACGCATACAAACACAAATATACTGTCTATGACACATTTTCCCAACTTTGTAATCTGCAATATGTTTATATACTAAACGGTCCATCTGTAAATTCACTTCTGCGAACTTTTTTTATGTCCTTCTGTATTTGCTCATATGAAAGTTTTAATATTTTACCCTTCACTTGGTTATACCGAACTGAACTACACAGAAATTGCATGCCTTCCTGTTCGCCACCTTTTGTTTACTGCCGTATCTGTGATAACCAGCAATTTGTCTTTTCTAACTGGGCTGTGGTTGTAACATCAGTTGTTACTGAAGCAATGATAGTTACCCCACGTGTAATCTACGTTGCAACAGTTCGGACATAAACAATGAACCAATAATAGCTTCGGCTTGGGAAACAGCAAATTGCTGTAATTCATAACTCACTCGCATTATACAAAAGGTGGCGATATGAATTTGCGGGTTTTTATTACAGTTCAATACAAGATGAGGAAGCGATGATAACTGCTTGTTTCCAGAGCCTGCACATGGATTTTTTAGTGAAACAAATTATAGTGGTGATGGTTCATAGTAATTTTTATTTTTATTTTATCCAGTTTCATTACTTTCTCGCTTTTTTCATTACACACACACACGCACACATACACACACATATATATGTATATATATAATATATATATATATATATATATATATATATATATATATATATATATATATATATATATATATATATATATATATAGAATCTACTGGTCACTTTTACCAGACATAAATGTAATTCTAATAGCCACAATGCCCTCTTAACTTCTCGAATTCTTCGCCCTTTTTTGGATGTGCTTGTAACTACGAAGTCTTACTGGATGCTTCGTAGTTACAAGCACATCCGAAAAAGCGCGAAGAATTCGAGAAGTTAAGAGGGCATTGTGGCTATTAGAATTACATATATATATATATATATATATATATATATATATATATATATATATACATATATATATATATATATATATATATATATATATATATATATATATATATATATAAATATATATATATATATATATGAGTGAAATAAAAAATGTATCGTTAACTCCCAATTCTACAGTTGGGTTTGTTTAAAAAAGAAACTCATTGATACATTTTTTAAATTTCGCTTATTCCACGTGGGACGATGACGAATCTAGCCGTCAGTGCTGCCAACGCCGGCTATCAACTAAACACCAGTAATGTGTCTGAGGGTCGCTTCTGTTAATTGCCTTGCCATTCATAAAATATTAATTTATTTTGACTGAAATATTTACCACGACTATAAGTAAGGAATGTTCTATCTACTTACGTAAAATTTATTACATTTGATTAACCAGAAAATATATTTTTTGACCTTTGAAGACAGAGGAAGAGAATAAGAAATGCTAAAGATTATTTTTGGTCCTATTTCATCGCATCTAAAACGGTGGTAGGTGTTATGTTATTTCTGAGAACTTTTAATATACATTAGCATAAACTATGGGCTTTCCAATGGTACCACTTTAGTGATAATAAAGATCACACGGGTAAAATTAGGGAGCATTTTGTGGAAACTTCCAATGCGTCTAAATCTTCAACTGTTCACCCAAGAGTGAATGACCAAGACCTGAGTGTAAACATTTGGGTCGACCCGTCTGGACCAGAGAGGGTTAAGGGCGTTCGAACATCAAGAATTAAAGTTTAATTGAAAAGTTATATATATAAGCCTTATTGATAAAAAAAAAACAGAACATTATTCTTTGGTCTTTCTATTTATTTCTTGATAAGGAAATAAAGGTAATTATACAAACAGTAATTCATATTCAGTAATTATAATAATCAGTGGCTGAGTTATGATTTCAAATCCACAGTACTTGGAAAGGAGTTTTATTAAAAACTATTAAATCAAACCTTTGTTGCCGACCAGATCTTATAATCCCTTGACAATCCTGGAAAATCCACAGAGCTTAACGAAGGTAAAATTTATTAAAAAAGATTTGGAAAACTGCATGAGTATACGAAAAGTCATATGTACAGATTGGACAAAATAGATGATTTTATCCAGTCTTATAAAGTACCCAATTTTTGTAAAAATATTAATTGCCATATCTTCGCTTAAAAAAAAAAAATAATTGATTCTGCAAATTTATATTGCTGAATCTAACAAACGTCTTTCAAATGCGTAAATCACTGGTATTGAAACAATTTCAGCAGTCAGTTGCAGATATATTTTCCATATCAATTTATGGAGGCTCTCCCGATGTGAGGCGTAACTGAAAGGTGGAATTGCTCTGGTAACTGCGTAAACTATCAGCATTCAGTACAAAATAGTTTAAGTTGTGAACAATGAAATTATAAGCAATTTCGCCAACCGTTCTACTCTGAAGTTGCGGCACTGACTAAGTAAAAAAAAAAAAATCCAAATTCAGGTTTCCTAAAATTGTTATAATGGCAACAAGCTAAGCTAACAATAATGGTAAGTAATGAACCGAACGTTAACAATGAGAGTGGAGTAACAACCAAATATAAACATCATATTTAGTGAGGGTATTCGAAACTTTACATCACCCATGAGGACTCAAGGCTCCTGTTGTTCTGTAGGATAATAAATTTCTACCATTACGAAATTTGCCTTCAATAACAGTCACGTTTCTCATGGCATTTCAACAGTATCAGGGATTACCGATAAACTTAAAAGCCATAGGTTTTTTAGATGATCAGATATTTCACATCAGAAATAGAGTATTCTGTGTTTCCAACCGACTACGAGAAATTTGCAAGGCCTCCGAATTTCACCTTGGGTAACAGTCACGTTTCTCATGACATTTCATTTGAAATCAACCGTTGCTGATGAACTTGAAAAAAATCAGATTTTCCGGATAAATTATATGCTAAAAAAATAAGAATTCAGAAGTGGTATGTATTTTATTTTTGTCATATTAATGTATAAAATTACACTAAAAATTATTTGCAACAGAAAGAGCGTCTAGAAAAACTGCTGAAACGATTTTTGACACAGAAAGCATTTGAATGCGACTTTAAAATCAAACTACGTTTGACTAATGTGCTTGCAGGAAAGTACTATACACATTAGCAACATGCACATGTGTGATTTAAATTATGTCAGTAAACAATGTCTTTTCACATGAAATGTTCCTAGATGGATACCAAGTAAGTAGAAATGCCGAAACGTACAGTATATGCCTAAAAGGGTTTGAGGACTAGAAAACGGCAATCTTTCCTTGGAGAGGGATCAGAAAGTCGTTCTTAAAAATTCTTCTTCTTGTAATGGTACGCTGTGTCACTACTGGTGGGAAAGCAAATCATGACTTTTGTGGTCTTGAGTGTGTGAATGCGGCAGGATAAGAAAAAAATGTTATGCTCGCGGATGTGTTTAATGACAGGAAGATGTATTTTCTTTTCCTATTTTTTGCCACTGGGTGACACAAAGGTGAAATTGCAATGAGTGGAAGACAATGTAAAATAGAATGACTGTATCTTGACTGAATATAGGGCTAATAAAGGATTAATGGCAGAGCTGCAAAGTAAAAAAAGGCTTTTAAATTAAAGTGGATTGAAACGAGAGAAATTTGATCTTTATTATGCTGGCGAATGTTGTGACTGTTGCAAAGTAAGAGATGATCCAACGTACTATTGGCAGTCTTTAACCAAGGATTAGTTAGTGATTAATAGATGAGGCATGAGGAGAGGCTGCTGTGGATAAGCCGTCAGGTGTCAATGGAAACGAGAATTTTCAGATATTGGTAAACTTTGATGCTGGAGAAGAACTAAATGTGTTAGTTCATGAAAATCGATCAGAAGCAATGACACTGAAAAAAGTGTTAAGAATGAATTTATTTAAGAATGGAATGTTACAACTGAAAATGTGAGACGTGACTGTTAGGTCAATGGATCATCATATCACAGAAATCAAACTCATTGATACGTAAGGGGAGAGTTTGGAAAATAGATATCATGGAAACTGTGGAAATTTGATTATAAGTTAGAAAGTAGGGAATACGAAAGTAGAGGAATTCCGTAATTGTTATAAAATAAATAAATAAATAAATAAATAAATAAATAAATAAATAAATAAGTAAATGAATAAATAAGTAAGTAAATAAATAATTAAACAAATAAATAATAAAAGAATAAAAGCTGTACTGGAGTTATCCTAAGAAACACAGATGTTGCAGAATCGCATAAGAAAGAAAAGTATGATGAAAATATATTTTTTGGGCCATAAAAATAAGGGTCCTCATTTCTTGGAAGCAATATTTCTTGTGCAAAATAGCATTTACTTCCTGACAAACTGCTGACGAGGGAAAAGAGAATACTGAACAGCTTTGTCGTGCCAGAGACTACTCTCATATCTCGAGCCAACTTTTTGTGAACATAATTTTTAACCTCGCTATTTACAGTATCCGCTACCGTGATGGCAGAAAGCAGTACTAACAAGCAACTTGCCTTAGGAAGTGCATTAGGCTAGGGATTCTAGAGCACTAATGCCAGCATTAGGCCAGGGATTCCAGAACACTAATGCCAGCATTAGGCCAGGGATTCCAGAGCACTAATGCCAGCATTAGGCCAGGGATTCTAGAGCACTAATGCCAGCATTAGGCCAGGGATTCCAGAGCACTAATGCCAGCATTAGGCCAGGGATTCCAGGGCACTAATGCCAGCATTAGGCCAGGGATTCCAGAGCACTAATGCCAGCATTAGGCCAGGGATTCCAGAGCACTAATGCCAGCATTAGGCCAGGGATACCAGAGCACTAATGCCAGCATTAGGCCAGAGATTCCAGAGCACTAATGCCAGCATTAGGCCAGGGATTCCAAAGCACTTATTCCAGCATTAGGCCAGGGATTCCAGAGCACTAATGACAGCATTAGGCCAGGGATTCCAGAGCACTATTGCCAGCATTAGGCCACGGATTCCAGAGCACTAATGTCAGCATTAGGCCAGAGATTCCAGAGCAATTATGCCAGCATTAGGCCAGGGATTCCAGAGCACTAATGCCAGCATTAGGCCAGGGATTCCAGAGCACTAATGCCAGCATTAGGCCAGAGATTCCAGAGCACTAATGCCAGCATTAGGCCAGAGATTCCAGAGCACTAGTGCCAGCATTAGGCCAGGGATTCCAGAGCACTAATGCCAGCATTAGGCCAGGGATTCCAGAGCACTAATGCCAGCATTAGGCCAGGGATTCCAGAGCACTTATGCCAGCATTAGGCCAGGGATTCCAGAGCACTTATGCCAGCATTATGCCAGGGATTCCAGAGCACTAATGCCAGCATTAGGCCAGGGATTCCAGAGCACTAATGCCAGCATTAAGCCAGGGATTCCAGAGCACTAATGCCAGCATTAGGCCAGGGATTCCAGAGCACTAATGCCAGCATTAGGCCAGGGATTCCAGAGCACTACTGCCAGCATTAGGCCAGGGATTCCATAGCACTAATGCCAGCATTATGCCAGGGATTCCAGAGCACTTATGCCATAATTAGGCCAGGGATTCCAGAGCACTAATACCAGCATTAGGCCAGGGATTCCAGAGCACTAATGCCAGCATTAGGCCAGGGATTCCAGAGCACTAATGCCAGCATTAGGCCAGGGATTCCAGAGCACTTATGCCAGCATTAGGCCAGGGATTCCAGAGCACTAATGCCAGCATTAGGCCAGGGATTCCAGAGCACTTATGGCAGCATTAGGCCAGGGATTCCAGAGCACTAATGCCAGCATTAGGCCAGGGATTCCAGAGCACTTATGCCAGCATTAGGCCAGGGATTCCAGAGCACTTATGCCAGCATTAGGCCAGAGATTCCAGAGCACTAATGCCAGCATTAGGCCAGAGATTCCAGAGCACTAGTGCCAGCATTAGGCCAGGGATTCCAGAGCACTAATGCCAGCATTAGGCCAGGGATTCCAGAGCACTAATGCCAGCATTAGGCCAGAGATTTCAGAGCACTAATGCCAGCATTAGGCCAGGGATTCCAGAGCACTTATGCCAGCATTAGGCCAGGGATTCCAGAGCACTAATGCCAGCATTAGGCCAGGGATACCAGAGCACTAATGCCAGCATTAGGCCAGAGATTCCAGAGCACTAGTGCCAGCATTAGGCCAGGGATTCCAGAGCACTAATGCCAGCATTAGGCCAGGGATTCCAGAGCACTTATGCCAGCATTAGGCCAGGGATTCCAGAGCACTAATGCCAGCATTAGGCCAGGGATTCCAGAGCACTAATGCCAGCATTAGACCAGGGATTCTAGAGCACTAATGCCAGCATTAGGCCAGGGATTCCAGAGCACTAATGCCAGCATTAGGCCAGGGATTCCAGAGCACTAATGCCAGCATTAGACCAGGGATTCCAGAGCACTAATACCAGCATTAGGCCAGGGATTCCAGAGCACTAATGCCAGCATTAGGCCAGGGATTCCAGAGCACTAATGCCAGCATTAGGCCAGGGATTCCAGAGCACTAATCCCAGCATTAGGCCAGGGATTCCAGAGCACTAATGCCAGCATTAGGCCAGGGATTCCAGAGCACTAATGCCAGCATTAGGCCAGGGATTCCAGAGCACTTATGCCAGCATTAGGCCAGGGATTCCAGAGCACTAATGCCAGCATTAGGCCAGGGATTCCAGAGCACTAATGCCAGCATTAGGCCAGGGATTCCAGAGCACTAATGTCAGCATTAGGCCAGGGATTCCAGAGCACTAATGCCAGCATTAGGCCAGGGATTCCAGAGCACTATTGCCAGCATTAGGCCAGGGATTCCAGAGCACTTATGCCAGCATTAGGCCAGAGATTCCAGAGCACTTATGCCAGCATTAGGCCAGGGGTTCCAGAGCACTTATGCCAGCATTAGGCCAGGGATTCCAGAGCACTAATGCCAGCATTAGGCCAGAGATTCGAGAGCACTAGTGCCAGCATTAGGCCAGGGATTCCAGAGCACTAATGCCAGCATTAGGCCAGGGATTTCAGAGCACTAATGCCAGCATTAGGCCAGGGATTCCAGAGCACTAATGCCAGCATTAGGCCAGGGATTCCAGAGCACTTATGCCAGCATTATGCCAGGGATTCCAGAGCACTAATGCCAGCATTAGGTCAGGGATTCCAGAGCACTAATGCCAGCATTAGGCCAGAGATTCGAGAGCACTAGTGCCAGCATTAGGCCAGGGATTTCAGAGCACTAATGCCAGCATTAGGCCAGGGATTCCAGAGCACTTATGCCAGCATTAGGCCAGGGATTCCAGAGCACTAATGCCAGCATTAGGCCAGGGATTCCAGAGCACTAATGCCATCATTAGGCCAGGGATTCCAGAGCACTTATGCCAGCATTAGGCTAGTGATTCCAGAGCACTACTGCCAGCATTAGGCCAGGGATTCCAGAGTACTAATGCCAGCATTAGACCAGGGATTCTAGAGCACTAATGCCAGCATTACGCCAGGGATTCTAGAGCACTACTGCCAGCAAACTCAGAGAAACGCCTACAGCAACTACATACGTCAGGTCAGTGTCTTTACCAGGGTCCGCTATCGTAGGGGAATTCAAGTAGCTTGGGATTTTAATGACCTATCCTAGGGCAGAGGAGCGCCATATGGAGGTTTGTGGACTCCTTGAGGGAATAAATGCTTCTGAAATCAGATTCTCTTTCTTGAGAACAACAGCAAGTGCATGCGTCTGGTCAATCATTTTCCAGCATTGTTACCCTAGTGTTGGTAAGTGACAATCAATTTAAAGAAAGATCAAGTCAATTTGAAGAAGTTTGTACCAAATTTCATTGTCAAGAATGCCTAGACTAGAGGTAATTAGATAAAAAATTAGACCAACAAATTTTTCTTGTATGCGATGTCTATCAGAAAGCAATGTCTAGTTATGTGAAGACTTGAAGGTCAACCTATCTGTAGTCACAGAGAGTGCTTGAAGGAAAATTTGCCATTAATTGTTGTGATCAGCAGTTATCCAACCAATTGAATCTGAAAGAAAACTGCAGAATCAGAAACCAGTAAATCATTCTGATTTGGGAGATAGAGTCTCACACACATTTTTGAAAAACGAAAGTTATATAAAATATTTTAAATGACCTTCGAACGAAAAACTAGTTTGGTGAGGAAATGACCCAGACAGTCAGTTATCAGGAAGAACATCAACCAAAGACTGATTACCCTCAAAACTCCTATAATCAGGAATGGCTAACAGTTTCCCATCACTAGCTAAATAAGGAGGAGTATAAGCTAAAATGGATAAAATAATGGAAAATTTCAGTTCGATCTACCAGATATAATGCTAGGATATTATTTCTTGTAGGTTTGTTTGCAAATTTTATAATAATAATCTCCCAGCTAATCTATAAACTCTGTCAAGGGAAGTCAGATGCTGGTAGATGGTTCAGAAGTTTAGCAGCAGAGCTTATGTAACTCCTAATATCATCCAGCTTGAAAAGGCAACAATTCAGTCACATCTTGCTTGAAGTGTAACTTAAAACTTCTAAACAAGGAGCGCCATATCCTACCTGAACACAAACACAAGTAAGTACACCTTAGTTTAACCAGACCACTGAGCTGATTAACAGCTCTCCTAGGGCTGGCCCGAAGGATTAGACTTATTTTGCGTGGATAAGAACCAACTGGTTACCTAGCAACGGGACCTACCTCTGTGATATTTCCAAAAGTAAATGACTTTGATGGAATTTGACTCCACGTAGAGCACTGACTGAATCCTACTATCACATATTATTTCATCATATTCAGGTTCCGGGTTAAATTCAAAATTTAAATTTTTCAGGTTTTATTTTAATTTTTTCTTTATGAATTAATATTTCTTTACATAGTCTACGGTAACAATGGACTAGAATAGTTAATATATGAATGATTACAGAAAGTTTGTAAGACAATATGTATACACACACATTTATATATATATATATATATATATATAATATATATATATATATATATATATATATATGTGTGTGTGTGTGTGTGTGTGTGTGTATACATATATGTATATATAAACGTATGTACATATGCACACATATATATGTATATGTGTGTGTATATTTATTTCTTTTGAAATCAGTGGCATTACTCGCAGCGACTATCTTTTATTTAGACTCTGATTCAGTCTGTATTTCTTTTTCTCTTCAGGCAAGCTACTCACGAACAAAGACAAATTATTCACGTTTCGTACCGTTTGTTTCTCATAGTCGACAGGTCGTTTCCTTCTGTAATAAAAACAGTTCATATGAATTTGTAATTCTGTCCTGAACACGCCGCCGATAGGGGTGGAAACGGATCGTCGACTATAAGAAGAAAATGGAAGCAAACTTGAATCATTTTTCTTTTTTCCCGAGAAACTTTAACGAAAAGAAAAAGAAGTATAAACTTATTCAAGGTCTAAATAACAGACAAATCTGCATATTGCGCCCTAGACATCTTTAGAAGTTGTGTAAGAGAGAAAATGTGCCCAAATAGCATATATATATATATATATATATATATATATATATATATATATATATATATATATATATATATATAATATATGTATATATATATAAATACACATGTATAAAAACATAGATATATTTATATATATACACACATACACACACACACACACACACACACATATATATATATATATATATATATATATATATATATAATATATATATATATATATATATATATATATATATATATATATATATATATATATATATATATATATATATATATATATATATATATATATATATATATATATATATATATATATATATGTGTGTGTGTGTGTGTGTGTGTGTGTGTGTGTGTGGGTGTGTGTGTGTGTGTGTGTGTGCGTGCGTGTGTACGTCGGTCAGCATGTGCTCAGGTGTATAGGGTTCATTCTTCCGCGAAGTAGGAAGCCCCGTGTGAGGTGAATTTTGTATCATTGTAAAATGTCGATCGACTTTTATCGATCACGATCCCTTCCTCCTCAATCCGGATATGACCCGGTTCCCAAGTTCAGCTGCTTCCTTGGAGGACTAAACAATATGGCAGCTAACATATAAAATTGGACGATACCGTTCGAGGGAGAGAGAGAGAGAGAGAGAGAGAAAAAAAAAAGGACCACACCCGAGGGCCACAAACGATGCTATCACAGCACCTGGGATTTTCCTATTTTTCTTTTTCTTCCTCCTCTTTTTTTTCCCCTTGACGTTCGGCCCTGGAACAAGAGTTGCCAAATGTCAAATAAGTTGTTGGTTGTCGTGGAAGTGCGTGTGCTTGTTTCTAAATATGGCAGGTGACGTGAAATGTATCATTAACCTGAAGGCCTAGTGAAAAGACAAGGCGTTCAATATTTTTTTTTTTTTACATAATTGTAAATTACCAACAGTTGTTCAGGTGATACGTAGTATATAGACAATGCAAAATATTTTTAGAGCATTTGGTAGAAAACTGTCATGTCTCATTCCAAATGCGAACTGCACATTGTCAGGTTCCCCGTATGAATGAGATGCGCACCAAAAGAAGTCATATGATGAATTTTGAAAATGCGTCGTCGATAAACAAATGAATCCATGAACGAGGAGAGGTGCCTCAGCATATTTCAACTTGATTGATCGCAGAGAAAATTCAGGATGATAAGTTTCATCAAACCTCGCATTTTAAATTTTGGAAAGGGAAAAGAAAATCCCGGGCAGGAAATATATGAAGCCAGCAGACAGAAAAATGTAATCTAACGTTTTTCTTGAATACTACGAAAAAAAAACACAGGTTGATAAAGGCATAATAACAGCCATAATAATAATAATGGTACTTCGGCCATCAGCGAGTAACAGCGCATTCTTGTTAGAGTAAGAATGAGGAGAAAAAGTCTGATCGTGCGCGATGGAGGTTACCTAAACGTCCGTGTAATTCAAAACATGAAAACTTTAGATTATACTCTTCAGTCCACAGCCGTAAATGTCAAGAGATCACGAAATATCACAAGTAAACGACGACTCAGATTCCATAGTTGGGTTTGATTATTTCTCCGATCCTATTTTATTTTTCTTATTTTTCGCCTTCCTGTCTACGGAAATGAAGGTTTCAGTGCTAAAACAGGGATGCTGGTTGTTAATAACATTAAGATGCGGGTTATTTGCGACATTACGACTCATGGCTAACGAAGAGGTGGACCGGAAGGGCCACTCTTCACTAAAATAAATAAATAAATTAATAAATAAATAATATAAACATAAATTAATAAATAAAAAAGAAAACTGCAAAAAAATATCATTGCTACTTCACTCGTAATTTTTTATGAATACTACCAAACAATCCTTATTCGTTCCCTATATTCATTGGGTACCAATGATTCTGATTTAATACTATTTCTCAGACTGTAAACAATAACAGACTTACAAAAACACATTGGTCTGTAAATCATGATGACCATATCGCACAAAATATATTCGAGTAAAACAAATTTAGTAAATTCTGTAACAAAAATTATGAATTTCATAGTCTAAGAAATATGCTCACACATACAAACATATCCATCCACATATTCATACATTCATATATATTTATACATACGCACACACTCACTCACACACATATGTATACATACATATCTATATAAATATATATGTATACACACACATGCATATATATATATATATATATATATATATATATAGATAGATAGATAGATAGATAGATATACCTATTTGTGTATATAAATGATTAGATGGGTGGTTACATCTTAGAAGTTAAAGTGAGAGAGAGAGAGAGAGAGAGAGAGAGAGAGAGAGAGAGAGAGAGAGAGAGAGAGAGAGAGAGAGAGAGAGAGAGAATTATAACCCTTCTTTTCAGACCAGTGATTAACTGGAACACTAATTAGTAAACTGCACGCCCTCCCCATGGAAAATGATTAACAGGCCACATCGGATTGATTAGCAGTTTCTTTCATCTGTACCTAATCACCTCAATATTCAAAAAACCCGAAGCCACCACCTCTCGATCTTCATTGAAATCTAAATATCCCTTTTCAGCATATCCAACTGAAAAAAAATGATCTAAAAGAAAAATTTTAGAACAGGGCGATCTAGTAATGTCCACAACATACGCACATTTATATGTATGTATACGTATATGCATATATATTTTATATATGTATGTACATAGATAATGCATAAATATATGTATATATATATACGTATATATATTGCATGAATATATATGTTATATATATATATATATATATATATATATATATATATATATATATATATATATATATATATATATATATATATATATATATATATATATATATACATACAGTATATATATATTTCTTCTGCTCTCTCATAGGAAATAAGAATAAATACAATGAAAGAAAATTGAAACCTCTCTTCGACTCTGGCTAACTTCGTTAATTTTACATGATACTTGATTTCGATAAATTACAGCTATTTCGTTTGCTTATATGAATATGTCCCACAAAACCGACAGAAAGTCAAATTAGCTGACGTTGTATAAAGATCAGCTTTTTTTGGTGTCTAATTTCATTCGAGAACAAGACTGAATGGGATATTCTTTATACGCTAATCCCTGTGCCTGATAGCTAAACTGCTCGAAAGATGTTCAGTCAGAGGAAATGCGAGCGCTACAATAAGGAAATTCATTCATATGACGTACTGGGTATTCATAAAGCCCCCCCCCCCCAAAAAAAAAAACAGCGGCATGATACCATGAATGAACTGTAAGATCTTTAGAAGTCAAAACACTAGTTAGCATTTGGGGGAAGAGCTGTCCATAATTTCACATTCTCTTCCCAGAAGAGAGTTTATTAATTTTATTTGTTTTGACCTTAGATGTGTAAGACTTATGTACAGTACAAACTGTAAAACCTTTCCCGGGGTTTGAAGATAAACTACCACCCTTCAATAGCCTCCCGACGTTAAAGAAAAAACTGCAATATATCATGACGAAAGCATGAACAAAAAATGTAGTGACAAGCAAAATTCGGACGCCCACGGTTTAAGTCCCACAGGATACAATTTACTCTCAGTGACTGACCTCTGAACGACATCTCAAACCGGACTCAATCCATTCAGTTATACCACTGTGGAGACCGGATTCTTTAGTTGATGGAACAGGTGGGGGTATTTTGAGAGAAACCTTGCCACTGACTCAGGCTGTAAATATATGTGTATATATATATATATATATATATATATATATATATATATATATATATATATATATATATATATATATATATATATGCATGTGTGTGTATGTACACATATACAATTATATATATACATGTGTGTGTGTATGTACACATATACAATTATACACACACACATATATATATATATATGCTATGTATCTATCTTCACTTATCTTGTGATTTTATTTCACTTTCGTTCTAGACTGGCCAAGCCTCCATTTCCCAAAATTATTACCCCAAAAAATATATTGATATATTCTTTTATTTCCCATTAACTTTCTATTTAAAACTGGATTAGCATGTAGCCTGAAAGTCGCAAGTAGAGCCAACACTTTGCCTTTCCTAATTAGAGAAAAGCTCAAATGTTTACAGGCTTCATTTGAGCCGCGACTTCAACCTTCCGGGTTGCTCTCCAGAACAAATATCTAATTAGAGGTTCTCTCTGGAGTGCCCGGTGTTCCTACGTGCAGAGCAGCTTCTCAAAAGCGAGCCAATTTCTGCGAAAAACGTGGGATACTGGCACTTCGGAGGATATTCTTAATAGTGACGCCCAAGGAGGTTACGTTCGCTTTCGTGCGGGGACCTGGGTAAAGGCGGTTAAATTTTACTCTTAATAAACTAGCAATCTTGCGAAACAATAACGAGGAATTTCAAAAGGAATACGAGCAACGACAAACACCACATCAATAATAATAACAACAAAACAATACTAATAAAGTTCACGGTAATACTGATAACAATAATGGTAATTATAGCATAAGATTAGCAAGACTAAACATGTAACCATTGCACCGTGTTCATCCCTTTCTTCCGGATAGTCGTCGTTAAGTGATCAAACACCAACACATCCGGGGCATTAGCAATTAATTACTGGACCAGGTGGTGGCTGCCACCTCATGGACGATGCTGGCATCATATGGTGGTATGTGAGGTCAGCTGGAAGAGAAAAAACAACAAAGGTCAGTTACGTTAGCAATGAAAGAGAATGAGTCTTCTCTTTCAAACGAGGAAGTGGCTGGGTCAGTCCGATGCATCCGCGAGCGCATTCGTTTGTGTGCCTCTTTGTCTTTCTTTGTTTGTTTAGGTTTTTGTTGGTTCTCCGGTGGTGGGAACTACCGTTACGGCATAAACGTTAAAATGGAATTTTGAATTTAGGCCAAGGGCCAAGCGCTGGGACCTGTGAGGTCAATCAGTGCTGAAAGGGAAATTGACAGGAAGGAGGCTTGAAAGGTGTAACAGGAGGAAGGTCTCGCAGTTGCCCTATGGAACAATTGTTAGGGAGGGTGGAAAGTCAGATGGAAGACAAAAAAATGAACGGAGGTACTGTAAAAGGACGCTACAAAGACCCTCAGTAATGCCTACAGTGCACCTCGTGAGGTGAACTGACGGCACTACCCTGAAACGTTGATTTACTTTTCCTTTCAAAAAGAGATAATGTTTAAATTCTTCGTCCTTAAAGGCAAAGTGAACAACAGTAAAAAGTTCTGCATCAGTTCTTATTGAGTGTTTTTTAGGAAAACTGTTTTGTTACGGTAAGTGTAATAATTACCAGATCGATTTATAAATTCATAACCAAATAACTTATGTGGCTACTGTCTGAATTTTATAATTATACACATTACCCGAGCTGAAAAGAATTTCTGACCACCAATTATAGATACAAGTGGTTTTAGAGATTATCATCAAATTATTTTCAAGTAACGTTTGTAACTGATTTCAAAGATAAAGGCATATTTGATTATAATCTGACAAAACCCGTGTTTTTCAGAGGTTACAATCAAATTTTAAATGTTCCCTTATTGAATTAGATGACCAAATATCCAAAAATAATATTTCGTTTAGAAAATTCATTTTCTAATGAGACCAAATTTATAGATCACAGAAAACCATTATTCACGGAATAACTTTATTCTCAAAATGTTAATGCTTGAGTGTCACATACATTTACACAAAAACATACAAATTGTATATACTTACACACACACACGCACAGACACACAGACACTCATACACACACAAACATATATATATATATATATATATATATATATGTATATATATATATGTATATATATATATATATATATATATATATATATATATATATATATATATATATATAATTCGTATGTGTTTCTGTGTGTGCATGTCTGTATACGACTGAAAACTGACATATATATATATATATATATATATATATATATATATATGTAATTTATATATAAATTTATATATATATATAATTTATATATAAATTTATATATATATATATATATATATATATATATATATATTTATATATATATATATATATATATATATATATATATATATATATATATATATATATATATATATATATATATATATATATATATATATATATATATAAACGTGAGAACAATAGCGCACTGATAACACAACGCAATCATAAACTACGTCGTTATACCAACCCTTACACCTCATTCAAAAAGCCTGGAGGACCTCACACCTGTAAGGTGCAAATAGAATCGAGCAAAAAAATGTCAAGCGAGAACTAAAATAAGGAGAGAGAACAGGTCGTAAAGGAGAACGGAAAATGTTCTACATATTATATTCTCGACGCACAAGAACTCCGGGCATGGGCGAGACCTTTTTCTGTCGCAGCCCTGGCTCTGTGTTTATCCATCTATCAAGAAGGTGGACCTCACCCGACGCTGGTTTATGACATCTGGGTCCACTGTTTTCCTTAGACTGTTTTTTTTTCATAAAGCACGATTTATTGTCACAGAGGCGTAATTTATACATATGTAAAAGTTTTAAAAAAAGAACAGTTATAAAAGTTACAAAAATCTATATTAGGTTAAACGGAAAGAGGCAAACCGTCAAAGAGGGAGGAGGAACTGAATGACAATATTATATATTTATAATATATATATGTATATATGTATATATAATATATTATAATATATATTTAGTAAAACTTAAAGTCGTCCTGGGCCTCTGTAGGCTCATATATTTATATGTGTGTATATATACGTATATATAAATACAGATAAATACACATATAAAAATGCTTTCTATATATATAAATATATTACTGTCATTCTGTTCCCTTCTACCTTTCTGATGGTTTGTTTCCTTCCGTTTAACTTAATATAGATTTTTGTAACTTTTATAACTGTTATTTTAATCAGTTAACAATAGTATTACTATTATGCTGGTTCCTTTTTAGCTTGAGAATGAGACGCGCCACATGTTTTTAACAAAACATACTAAAGACTTCTGGGATATGTCTTCTCCTCCCCTAATTTGAATATATATATGCATGTATATATTGATACTTTATATACTGTATATATATGTATATATACATATACATATATACATATTTATTTATCTATTTATTTATTTATATATAAATCTGTAAATACAGTACTTCAACATTAATGATTTCCAGGAACGGTGGTCTTTCAGAAGAGAAAAACTGATACGAAGGTCTTCAGTATTTCACCCACTGGGTCGTGGATGATCCGCCATGGCAGAGAGCCTCCACAAATTTAGGCAGGGATTACAACTACACAGGGGCTCATCGGCTGCGTATCGAACCTTCAACGTATGCGACGCCTCTAACCTTCGTCTTCTTCGCACCTCTTAAGACTTTAAGGCTCACCTATTGCCAGTACCTTTTACACCTCATTTATCCAGCAGTTTCTACGGAATGATACAGTTTCTTCCAGAAACTCAAAATAATGCATTCCTTTTACTAAAATACTTCCATCCATTCTCTACACTGATCAATCTTTCAACGTATATAAGTATCTCTTTCTAATTCTCACGCATCTACTCTTCTTCACTTTCAGCATCACCACTCCCCTTTTATAAAGGAGAGTTGGCTCAACAGTTTCTTTTTCCATTCCATCTCTGGCTTCCATGGGCATTCTTATGCGCTTTCCAATCACTGCATACATATAGATAACTTCTTTGCTTTCCTCATTCCAGTGATCCAGCTCTTTTCCCATCCCACCACCATTTTTTACTTGTACTCCGAAATACGTAAATGAATCACCGGTTTCTTTTTTTGATTCTCCATGCAAACAGTCATAGAGCCACCTTCCTGGTATCTGTTTTCTGCAGCAGCCTCACACTCCCCACTATCACTATCAAAATTCTCCTCTTACAAACACTTTCAAACACTTGTTCTAGTTTTTCAGTTTCTCTTCTTTATCATTCGGAAATATCAGCCATTCCAAACACCATATGTTACCCATTTTCTTATATATTAACTTTAACAACCACATCTAATATACCTATTTTGATTTCTGTCATCGCTCCGTCCACCAGGCATCAACAGCCAAGGATACATACGAGTATACCCTGTTCTTAGCCTCACTTTGACATTAAATCACTCTCTCTCTCTCATCCGCATATTCTAACAAACTCAGACAACCTCTGTTATCCACCACCATTAATTTTTGATGTTTCAGCGAGTTACATTTCTCATTTTCCACTATCTTATAATCTTATCTTTCTTTCAACAATCCCATTTCCCCAAGTCTATTTTTTCTTTCGTTCTCAGGAATCTTCAGTGAGTTTTCATCGAGGCTCTCCCGAGAGAGTCAGCAAACCTTTATGAATTTCAGCCCAGCAATTGGGAATTGTTTTATCCTCTCTCTCTCTCTCTCTCTCTCTCTCT
>JANJGK010000021.1:4332768-4345268 GCA_039081455.1 Macrobrachium rosenbergii | reverse complement strand
AGCCACGGCCCATGAAACTCTCAGCCGCGGCCCATGAAACTTTCAGCCACGGCCTGTGTTGTTGGCACCTATAGTGGTGCCAGAAGCACGATCATGGCTAACTTTAACCTTAAATAAAATAAAAACATTCCAAGACTAGAGGGCTGCAATTTGGTATGTTTGATGATTGGAATGTGGATGATCAACATACCAATTTGCAGCCTTGTAGCCTCAGTAGTTTTTAAGATCTGAGGGCGGAGAGAAAAAGTGCAGAAGGGCAGACAAAACCTTCTCAATAGTTTTCTTTTAAAGAAAACTAAGAACGATGAAAATGCTTGACAAGATAATGGGGTATTGGCTCCAGAACAGAAAAATAACTCAAAACCTTAAAATTTTTAGATAGAAAAATACACACATGATCCACCGTTCTTTTTCACCATCATAAAACCAGTGTAACAACTTTTTCATTTTCGATTTTAATTCACTTAAAGGATAGAATAAAACTTATCTGGCCAAGGAAGAAAGGTTACAATGTAAGAAGAGAAGTAAAAAGAAAATTAACTCATACAGGGAAAAGCTTGAGCTTTCATATAAAAGATTACTTGCTTTTTATTAGAGTCTGAAGAAAATCACACCTTAACTCACATGACAACAGATTCTGACTTAAGAATTCGATTTTTTTTTACTTTAAAAAGAACGTGTTCAGATTTTATTAACGGATCATATCGGTAATTCGCGCGTGTGCATGTGTGTGTGTGTGTGTGCATGTGTGAGTCACTGTATGTATAGAAATATATACACATACATGTAGTGGTAAGATACCAAGAGAGAAGCAGAGAAGTATTAAATTTTCGGTGCTCTACACGGGCAACAAAGCAGTTGACGTAAACCACATATACACAGTTACTCTGAATAGTCGAGCGCATATCTGTTAACACCCATCACCGAAAGTGGTTTTCTCTATTTGGCAAAGGGGGTGGCTGCCTTGACCAGGATGCTAAAGTTTCTGTTGTCAGTAACAACGTTATCATTTTAACGCCGAGACACTTTTCAAGGGCAAGCGACATGTTTCTATTAAAAGATATACCACTGAACACAGTGCTGATGAAGCTATTGGATTTTGCAGAGGATATGTGCGTAATCTAGATTGGTTTTAAATTAACAAAAGTGCTGTATGTGAAAATATACCGGTAAAAACGCACGTGAGACACAAACACGTAAAGTGGTAATAAAAAAAAATGCCAAATTTGATTTTTATATTAATTCTCTAACCAAACTTATTATTTTTTGTGGATGTATGTGTGTGCACCATAAAGCTCACTCCCCAAACGATGAATGGCTCCAGAAATAGACGAACAAACCGTTTTTAGTGATTCCTACTTTAAAAGCTGAATCGCGGATGAATGCACCAATGAAGAAAGACTGTAACATTGGTTTCGAGTATGTAGCCTCATGAAGCTGAAACGTAATAACCCAACACTTACCTGGTGTTTCGTGTTTCTTTCCTCTTAATTTGCGAAACTATACTCACTTTTGACCAACAAATTCTTCATTCTCTCCACTTGATCACCCATCTCAAAACACTCTGATTCCTGTACCACCTATGCTCGTGTTTTTATTACATCTCCGAATTGACGGCGCCAGTGAACTTTGCAGTTATGACGTCAGATAGCTTATAATCATTCATTTCATCCGAGTACTAATATATTTTTTTTCATCCGTTCAGCCCTTCTCGCTTTGCATATACGTACTATGTACATGTAGTTTATATTAATAGTATCTACCTTTATCCTGTCATTCACATTCAACATCCATACTTTACAGATACTTTACAGACATGCAGAAGTGTTAGCTCAACAATTCCTTCATACATTCATACCTTTAAATCCACAGATGCTCTCCTCTCCTCTCCTCTTCCTGTGCCTATCCTGTGATTCACTTCATTTCATCATTCCATGATCATCCATTATATTTCAAAATACCATCACGAATCAACCACTCATATTATTTCATCATCCATACTCATACATATTGCTCCATTCTCTAGCTTACAATTATCATCATAGCTTTCTCTGGCTAACATTCACTTTCAACTTCCTTTGTGCACCAGTAATTTATTCAGTCATTTGTAGGCATCAGGTTCACCACTATTAATCATGATTGGGTGAAAGGGGCAAAGACTATTGCCTTAATGACAAATTATAAAATTTACACACACACTTACCCACCCACATAATATATGGGGCAAAGACTATTGCCTTAATGACAAATTATAAAATTTACACACACACTTACCCACCCACATAATATATACGTATATATATATATATATATATATATATATATGCATATATATATATGTAGACATATATATATTTATATGATATACATATATATATATATATATATATGTATATATATATATGTATATCATATAAATATATGTATATATACATATATATATATATATATATATATATATATATATATATATATATATATATATATATATATATATATATATCTATATATAAAAATGGATGTTATGTATGTACTGTATGTGTGTGCTATGTTCCACATACACTCTGAAATGCATTGAGCAATTTCAACCAAACTAGGTAGACATATGACTTACTATCTCGAAAAGAACGCTGTGTGGGTAAGACATCACTGTCACCAAAGGGTGGGGTGTGGGAAGGGGGTGACATGTAAAAATAACCGAAAATGACAGATATTAGTGTTTAATCCATAGTTTTCGAGGTCGCTGAGATGAACAGTAACGCTCTCAATGCCCTTTAAGTCCAAGTTCAGCCATAGTAGGAAGGGGGAGTGAGAAGGGGTGGGAAGGGGTGGGAAGGGGGTGACATGTAAAAAAATGAAAACGACAGATATTAGTGTCTAATCCATAGTTTGCGAGTCCACTGAGATGAATAGTGACACTCCCGGTGCCCTTTAAGTCCAAGTTCAACCCTGATAGGAAGTAGGGGTGAGAAGGAGGTGAAGTATAAAATGTCAAAAATGCTGGGCCATGTAACTGAAGCAACTATCTTAAGAAGGAAAGGGAGAGAGAGAGAGAGAGAGAGAGAGAGAGAGAGAGAGAGAGAGAGAGAGAGAGAGAGAGAGAGAGAGTAGAGGGGGGTGTTGGGAGGAGGGAGAGAGAGAGAGAGAGAGTTTTTCGGTTGTCATTCAGAGTTTTCCCTGGCAATGCTGGGTTGGTCAGCTAGTATATATATATATATATATATATATATATATATATATATATATATATATATATATATATATATATATATATATATATATATATATATATATATATATATATATATATATCCCTCGAGAGGGACTGGCAACAAAGAGTGAATGCTTTCTATTTTTCAGCGAGTCTTGGAAGACGAAGCTTCCAGTCCCACTAACTTTAGTTGATTACCAGATGCTGACGGTAATTCGCAGTTGGGTAGACTGGTGGTGATATGGCCAGCGGGAACCACGGACCTTACCATTGTGAAGTCAGCACGCTATCACGAAGACATGTCATTCTTACGGGTGCTTCGATAGCATTGAGGGACTTTTTGACTTTCTGCTCTCACTATTTGTTAAGCGTTTTATAAAACAAGTAAGAATCTGGGAAAAACTGCACCTAGGTAATGAGGTTTGAATCATTTATGCTCATGAAATTCATGCCGCTTGAAAACCTGCTTAAAATAATTATACCCTTAATGTTCTTGACCATCGGCATTGTCAAAAGAGAGGAATGTTCATAAAAAAACGATTTAACTAGTAGTCGTGACTCCAAAACTTCAAGCAATCATTTCAAGGATATATGCTGTATCTAAACGGGGCGGGGGGGGGGGGGGGGGGGCGCGGGGAGACTTTTGCTCATCAGATAAATTATTCTTGTAATAAGAGCTCTTGTCCTTTATAAATCTCGTGCGTTATAACCACTTTTACTTGATGTTCCGTATACTTTACTGTTCTGGTTACTTGCCCTTATATTTATTCTTTTTGATGAATGTAATTTCATTTTTTTAATTTCAGTCTCAACCTGCCTATGATTTTTTACGTAGAGAAAAATCATAATACACATATGGTTAACACGCTTCGTTAAAAAAAAAAAAAAAAGTATTTGACTCAACTTTTAAATGAAATTGATAGTGAATTTCCATCATTAGGATTGAAACTAAGTACTACCAATGCGCATGTGAAGGAAAAATACTGGAAAGCAGATCACAGCAAGCGTATCTTGAGTTCACAATGACCACATTGTGTACATTATAGAGGAATTCAAACTAACTCATAGGGAGCTCACAGTTAAACAAGTAGAAAAATCATTAATGCCGACACGACGGAATTTAAGTACGTAGTCAAGGAAACAGAAAAAGAACTTTTCTACTTGGTACCAATGCCATATGCCAGGAGAAATGTCTTCAAAGTAAGAATAATTGGAAGTTCGGCTCAGAACAGTACAGGCAACATAAAAAAAAAGAACAGGGAAACCTGAACGTTCAGGAACAAGCATGTTATCGCAGCCAACTGGCGCGTAAAACTGTATTATAAAGAATAAAACTGAAAAGATAGAGGTTTCTAAGAATGACTACCATTTAAGTCAGATCACAATGGAATGTTTACCCATTTTCTTTAAAATTATTCTACTCCTGTAGTGAATATCCTCTGCAGTTTTATTTCTGAAATATCTGGAGTGACAAAATTCTTCCAGTTCACGGTAAAATTCCCACTGGGTAAGCCACTAGGACGAACTAAAATCTGATGACTAACAACCACTAAACTTCCCTTTCTGTCTACCAATGATTTCCTGTCAACGAATTTGATCCCTTTCCGGACGTGACTCTATTATCAGGAGGTCAGAGAGGATCGAATAAAAAACGAAGATAAATAAGGACGTTGTAACAATCTTTTAAGCTTTATAGAGTCAGGGAATCTGTCATTTCCGTTTTCTGTGACGCTAGATAACTTTGCATTAGCGAAGAGGGTCAAAGGTATTTATGTCAGAACAACATTTTTATTCCAGAATACAAGCCATGATTACAGTGTTTCTTCTCCGTTTCGTTGTTCCCTGAACAAATACTGTTTTGTGTCGGATGTGTCATCAACTTCCGGCTGAAAAGTCAGAATATAATGAAAACTAACTCAACGTTCATGTTGGAAAGAGAGAAGGGTGGGTGTTCTCTTGACTATAATGCCACCTTTGAATCCTTATTTTCAGAAAAAGTTCCTGACATCTTGAATGAACTAACGCATTTTTAATAAAATAAATATGTCGACAAAACGTGCTCTCATCCCATATGTTAGATTTTATTAGAAATCGTTAGCCAGTATAGTGTTTGTTGCAATACGTCTCCTTAAAAGAAACCTCTGAATGCGACAGAGAAAAGGTGACAAAGCAAAGAACAAAGCAAAAATTCTAAAGATTTATGTTAACTAGACTTTGGGAAAAGACAATGCATTATTTATAGCAGTAATAGTATTGTGAGGTCCAGAGCTATTGCCGGGGCCGTCAGGGCGTCCTCGCTTCAAAACAAAACTCTACATGACGCACCGAGATTCTCACGAAACACAGATCCAGTGCTCTAACGATCTTTTATGCATTTTTCAGAAGATACTTTGTCCTTGTCAGAACGGTAATTACCAATGTATGTAAGGTATTGCGAGCTTTCTAACCATATGTATTTGAAATCTCTTCCTAATTTGTATATAGAATTGTTAACAATTCTTCAGGTGTGAGAAAACACATCTGACTGTATATAAACGTCCCTCTGTTTTCCTCTAATGTCAAATGCTACTTTTCCGCTCGCAAGAATTCTTGACCTGTGAGAGATTTTGTGTCAGTAAATTAGAATACTTGCAACCTGCCTCTTACTCGCCGCCTCGTTATAGTATCAGGATTGTTGCTACTTCAGGTGGTGAAGTCAATATTGATAATTGTATCAATAACACAAAGTTAATTTAAAAATTGTAATATTTCATGTCAAGTTTTAATAGGAAACATTTACGACGAAGGTTTGAAAGATCGTCAGACAAGAAAATAATAATAATAATAATAATAATAATAATAATAATAATAATAATAATAATAATAATAATAATAATAAAAGACTTAAAGAAATCAATGCAAATAAATTAGCAAAAGTATTAAAGGCAGATGGAATTAATAAATCTAAAACAAATTGCAGGATGAAATAATTCATAAAATCAGAAAAAGTTGAAGCCGATTTTTTTTTACTACGCTTACAGGAACAGTCATGCGCTAATGTGTATCCTGTTCCATAATTATAGCGCATTTGTACCATATTACTGTATCCCGTATATCATAATCTTTGGGCTGAGATCCAGCAAATTAATATCTGGAGGCAAACAATAAATTTACGAACGTTAAATGAGCCATTCAATTCTAAATTCGGTCTTTTTTAAATCTCTTCTTTAATTAACTCTCTACTCAGAGCATGATGTTCAACTTCCATGTACGTACTATGCAAATATACCAAACATTCTTAAGTATACATTTGCACCAGTAAAAAAGAAAATACTGTGATTCTAAACCCACTGACACAGTTTCAAATTGCACAGCGATGATCTTCAAGAAAGGCATCGTAAAGGCGTCCGAAGGGAACATGAAAGGTCTACCGACATCCCACGCTCACCTCAGCAAGAAAAGATTCCACAGCGAAATAAATCAGCTATGAATCTTGATTTGGAGTTCGCTGATGAATGATGATCGAGAGATCCGAAGTAATAAATGATATTGGTAAAGGCCAAATGACTGGATGGCATTTTGCATGAGATATACGTATCTGTGGTGCATCACTATATTGTGATCGAAAATAATGAGTAAAAAATCCACAATAATGTAATTCATAAACTGTATTTTTCAAGATACAAAAATACAAAAAAGGGATAAAAACAAGGGAGCTTTCGACCGTTTGCGCGACGGTCCTCTTCAGCCAACTGAAGAGGACCGTTGCGCAAACGGTCGAAAGCTCCCTTGTTTTTATCCCTCTTTTGTATTTTTGTAACTGAAGAGGACCGTTGCACAAACGGTTGAAAGCTCCCTTGTTCTTATCCCTTTTTTGTATTTTTGTATCTTGAAAAATACAGTTTATCAATTACATAGGTATCAGTATTATATGGTGCAGGTAGGTACAATGCTTTTCCACATGAAAACTGTGGCAGTATTAGTAGTAATAGTATTTGACTTTCAGAGCAGATTTATTGATAATAGAGGTCAGTAATTAAAGAAGAAGAACTAGTTTCAAGCTAGATCTCGGAATTCAGAATTGTGGCTATGAGCGTGATGGATAGATAA
This sequence comes from Macrobrachium rosenbergii, assembly GCA_039081455.1. Taxonomy (NCBI): domain Eukaryota; kingdom Metazoa; phylum Arthropoda; class Malacostraca; order Decapoda; family Palaemonidae; genus Macrobrachium; species Macrobrachium rosenbergii. Next base: position 4,337,968 of record JANJGK010000021.1, on the reverse strand, counting down.
AACTACGACCATGAGGCCTGAAGAGAAATCTAGAGCCAACTCTATCTAAGTTATGAACAATTTCTTGGCAAATGAATCAGACAGAAACGATGCACCTCAAGATACCTGACTGAGGATTTGGTTTAGCTCAAGAAATGCGTTAAAACAGCTTGTTTAGGAGCCCTGGGATTTGCGCATGTGCAGAAGAAAAAAATGAACTTATCAATTATTTATTCTAATCTCGCTTACTTTCAAAGTAGGAAAATACAGTACAGCAATGGAATTTACATGCGCGATTAATATCGCGAACTTGCACATTTGTAAAGGAGGCAAAACTAGGTTTCTCCTTACAGTTAAGATGGAAAAAAATTCCTTAAAACAGAGTAAGAGTATAAGTTTGAATACGAATAAAGTCCAAATCAGGACGCAGCTGTCGCCATCACCCGAGTTTATTGCAACTCTGGCTATCCTTACATTGCCAATTCCGAAGATCATGAATTTAAATAGGGAAGGAAGAAAAAGGAACAGACATTCTGAAAATTGTGATAGAGGAAGAATATTGAAAATATTTAAAGTATAAGTTTTAATGATTAACCGCGTAAGTTCTATGATACTAAATGTGAACTCTGTATTCCTACTCGTGTCTTGATGGAGATTAGTTTCTAATCGCTTATGTCTTACTTTCTGAGATTACATCCCGATGAAAAGATGTCCTGACTTGATTTGATCATTGCACTCTTAGTGATATAGTTTTCAAAATTAATCAGTGTACAATATTTCTTATATCACTCCAAAGCAGACAAAATCTATTAGATACAGTTTCATTGTTTTCAATCTTCCCATTGTTTGACTGGCATCTTTTAGTCTTTCACTGAATCCAGACTCAAAAGAACCTGAAAAGGAAATCAATGTTCCTAAACATTGAATGATTCAGCCTCATCAATCGTTTTTTAATCAACTGTTAGTTAATCTCCTTTGTGCATACTTGGTCCTCATTACTTCTGTTTTTCTTAAATGAATTATTTCAAAACTTATTGGTTTTATTCCGGTCTACTTTTAAGAAATGATAAATTGTCTTATGCCACTCTCATAATTAAATATGCGATCACATGCACCTAAATAAATACATTCATACATAAATTTATAAACGTACACACACAGACACACTCACACGCGCAAACACAAATACACACACACACACACACACACACACACACACACACACATATATATATATATATATATATATATATATATATATATATATATATATATATATATATATATATATACATATTCAGAAAGTGTTTAAATCCTCTTTAAACACATTTATTGATGACGTATATTCAGGGTAACTATGAACTTTCATATAAAAAAGGGCACAAAATACACACACACACACACACACACATATATATATATATATATATATATATATATATATATATATATATATATATATATATATATATATATATATATATATATATATATATATATATATATATACATATTCAGAAAGAGTTTAAATCCTCTTTAAACACATTTATTGATGACGTATATTCAGTGTAACTATGAACTTTCATATGAAAAAAAAGGCACAAAAATAGAGCGATAAATATAAACTCCCACGAAGGCTTTGAGCCCTTTTTTGTGTGTTCCGTGAGCATAAAATACCATCCCCTTGAAAATAACAATCCATTTTATGCATCTATTTTAAAGCGTAAAGGAAGAATGTGACCGCTTGAACTACAGGGACCAAAGTGTGGGCATTAAATCAGATATGACCATGTGAACTTTTCATTCGTCATTCGAAAAACCATTCAAGAACAGCGATATCTTCTGGCAATATATTCAGGTGCTATCTGCAGGTGAATCACCCGTTATCGATTTTCTCAATTGATTCTGAAAACTTCGAATGCCGCGTCCAGTAGCATCGAGGAGAAAAAATGTTTGCTGCCACTACATGTGTGTGTGAGCACCTCTGAATTATTCATGCTGCGAGTAAGTGAACCAAGACAAGAAGATGGCGTGTTTTCATTCTTGATAAGATAGGGTCACTAGTTCAAGAGGGCAGAGTCGGAGAAATACGGCTGGGGCGATTGTGACAAGACTGGTAGAGATATATTTGTTGTATGATTTATGGGTCGTGTCTTTAAAGTTACATAGTCATGTAACTTTGTTCGATTACGAATGTGAAGTATTCTAAAAAGAAGGGAGTACCTTCTCAGCTCGGAGAAGTAGCAATTTTTTTTATGCACAGGAACTGACTTTGCTACACATGAAAAAGACTGGATTGCGAACGCAGGCAGATTTGTAACGCGAACTTAAAGTTAGGTAACTGGTTACCTTCCACTTTAAAAGAAAAACGTCATCAGTGAAATATTTTGATGGTAACTCAACTTCCAGTTGGAGTAAATTGAGAAAATTACATGAAACAATTCATTACGTAAGAGTTAGGGTTATATCACCACCGGAATTTATAACAGGAAACAATATCTCGACGAAGGGAGTTTGTATATTGTAATGGAACTAAACAAGTTGCCAGAAAAACCTTTAAATTTCCCGATGATACATAAAGCTTTGCAGATAACTCTATCTACCAATTAATTTCATTCTCCAAATTAATAACACGATAAAGGTTTTGCTAAATATTTAACCATCAAATTATTATTATTAGTATTATTATTATTATTATTATTATTATTATTATTACACATGAGTGTACATTTATATAAAACAAGCCAGAATACTACTAATCAATATAATGTTCATACGTGAAAAAAAGTGAAAACTAGCAATGAAATGTGAAGTGATAAACAAACAAAACAAATAATTCATCAAAAGATGAACGTTATCGAACTTGAGGAGAGAACGAAAAGGGCAAAAATTCAAGACAAAAGTTTATGGTACTTTGAAACAGTACTGTAGCCTCTGCTGAACTGCCGAGCGTCATTAATATTGCCGAGAAGGCTGTCCCGCAGCTTGGCATTTGAAGAAATAAAACACCAATGGTACTGGGTAAAGACATCACTGCACCTCAACTCAACAGAATATTTATGCCGACACTTTACAGTACGAATAGAGAAAATTGATTCCTGGGATGTCGCACGTAAAGGTTACATCGGAAGATCTCTATGGGAATATAAAATGATATTGTGAAATGAGATAGCTCCCGACTGTGTTCTAAACAGTTACCGGTCGGTACTAGGATGATACAAAGTACCGTTGTAAGTAACTGTGTATAATGTAAAAGATATCGTTGGCCTGAATAACTAACTCTTAGGATAAGAGCAAAATTCCAGCAGTGTTAAAAAATAGGATGTGAAACATGTGGCTAGGTCTATGGCTACCATCTTTGTAGATCTGGAAGCCTAATGAATAATTCAAATGTTTTGGGCAGTATTAGGTGACAAAATGTTTCTTTTGAAGAGTTATAAAGAGAGAAAGAAAACCCGAAGATAACGGTATCACTAATTATTATGAAATGTTCAAAATTATGAAGCACAGTGGCACCTGTGCACATTGAATCATGAATATGGTCTAAGATCAGCAGCGCTATAAGTTCTTGTTGTACAACCCAACAAAAATTCTTACTGATGTTATTCTACTACTTTACATGCTTTTGGAATTAGTTGCTCCTTAATTCGCATCCAGGTGTTATAATTGGTTGTGGAGGTATCTCCCGCGATGTAGAATCAACAAACAGATGGCAGTAGTGAATAGCTGGGGATGATTTAGAAATCACAGTTCTTTCATAGGAAAAGTTACGCGTTTTCAAAAATTACGTTTAAAAACCTACGCACACCCCTCATCCATACAACGGGCGTAGTACAATGTACCAGTGCATAACTGGTAATAATCTCTAAATCATAATTCTTTCAACTGGAAAGTAATATTTAGTTAAAACAACCCTCGCAAGTTTTTATGGAAAGCAAAAAAAAAAGTTTAGATGAAATCTTACGGCGCCGGAAATTTTGCTAAGAATGAGGAAACAGTATGAAGTAGTTTCTGTTCATTTGTCTGATGGTCTTTCTATAGCTTTAAATTACCTTATTGTTATCCATATTTGTGTTCTAGAATCATGATGAAATTGTTTGCTTATCCAAAATTTTAAATATACGCTGCAAGAGGTTACATTTTTAAAATACATAACGGGAAAAAGTTGAAAACATCTTACACTAATTTAAATTTCATTATAAAATGTAAGAGAAACATTTTGCCTGTAACATCTACGCAATGAAGATATGTGGAACACTGCAAATTATATATATGCTGCTAATTAGTATGTCACTGTACTGCGAAGTGAGATATTTTCTTGTACTAATCGGAAATACAACCACCCTTAACTGAGAAATATTTCTGGTCCTTTGCCACTGAAGTTCTCAACAACTTCTGCATGTCTAACTTTCCTTCACTCTTCCATCCGGATGGAACTATAATTAGCTCTCTTGGTGAAAATTCCACACACTTCAGCTCTCTTATTTTTTCAACTAACTTTTCTCAGCAATTTCCTCTTACTCTAGCCCTATTCAGTTTTCCATTTTCTCCAATATCCCAGGCTCATAAAGTCAGTCGTGTTCTTGCAAGGCATCCGGCCCGGATTACCTTCGTGCTTGATTCCTCAAGAATTATGCAAGCGAACTTGCTCCTGTGTTTTGTCGGCTTTTTTTCTCAAGCGTAAAATTCTCCTCTTTTATTTCCTCTCTCTCGTTTTGGGAACATAGCTTTCACATTTCGGGTACTTTCTTTTTTCTCTTCCTCCTCGATAGGAATGATTCTAAAGCAGTTCATATGATTAATGATTCCACTCGCACCTGTTCTCTCAGTCATCGTCCTTTCCGCTGCAAGGTGGTTTCTCTCTTCTCTTTCTCTCTTTTCTAGACCTCAAGAGCTGTTTCTTTGTTTCTGCTGCCAAGTGGTTTCACTCTCTTCCCTCTTTTGCTTCTCTTGACTTATAACTGTCTTCCTTTATGAGGCAAGTCATCGAACCCTTCATAGGAAAGTTCACGTACTTTCTTTTTCTTTCAGCATTTTACTTGCTTTCTCGGGTCCCAAGCATTCTAAATGTGACTGGAATTCATTTACTAACTGTAATTTGTTTAGCATCACGACTTCACATATATGGGAAATAAAAGTGACTTCATGTTCGTACTTAGCGTCAAGAGCTCGAAGTATGAGAATATTTTTTTCTATTATCGTATATGGAAGTTCCTCTACA
>JANJGK010000021.1:4297768-4325268 GCA_039081455.1 Macrobrachium rosenbergii | reverse complement strand
ATTACCTAAATATCTTCCAACCGACTGACAGGTAATTGCATGTGTGGACAGCTTAGCGCCAATTTCGTGACAGTTTACTGCTGTATTTCATCTGGGAAGTATCTTGACGCTCTGATCAGAATATGAATAAATTATGTATAGGAATTATTCATTTCACTGTTAGACCTTTCAACATTATTTGTAGGCCGTTATAAGTCCAAATCATACAATACGGAAAGAAATGATCAATTTAGGTTTTCAACGTAGATTTTATTGAGGTAATAAACAATCATATTAATTATTATCATAAATTATAATCAAAATTCACACAAATTCTGATGAAAAACTGATGTTATAGGGGATTTATTGTTGTAGGTTAATCATACTTCTGGCAGCACCAGGAGAAAAGGTGAAGTGTCAGGTGAAAAATGAAAATAAATTCAGAAAACTGAAGGGAAAGGTGACGTAAAAACGAAAATTTCATTTGTTTTGTCTGTGTTTGTATGTCTGTCACGGGGTAGGGGTTTGATTTTGGGTTAAAAACCTTTCTGGGTCTGTCAAGCGGTTCAGATTTCTATAGTGGACAAACAAATATGCAAAGATTCACTCTTATATATTATTATTATTATTATTATTATTATTATTATTATTATTATTATTATTATTATTATTATTACCTCTAGAGTAATATTTGATTTCAGTCAAGAAACTCCAAGAACTTCGAGGTGCACTTTCCTAAATTCAAAGAACATGAGATGCGTCCCATTATTCCCAAATACACTATTATATAGTATTTCTAAAGCAGTACGTAACACATGCCTTATAAAACTTACCATCCTATGATAACCTCACTTTAGGACTCTTGAAGAGTAGGAGTAAAGGACCTTCAACAAAAAAGGATCATATTTCATTGACTTTAACGAATGGAGCGAGGTGAATAATAAAAAGGACAGTGTACAAAATACATAAAAAAAGAAAAAACTTTGAGCAGATCAGAGGCAGCCAGGATTATAGAATCCACCTCCGTATCCTCTTCCCCCGCATTGGATATAAGGGATATGCCGTGGGATTAATCGATGGAAAGGCCAAACGCCGATACATTTATTAAACCCGATATACACTCTCCAGCTCGTGTATGAATACACACCAAATCAATTGGAGGCAACCCATAAATTTCTCTCGCGTTCACATAATGGCCGCCCTCTACGGCTCGCATGCAGGCGCTTGTATCTCATAAATCAAGACACTTCCACTTATTAACACTAACAGACAGCTCGCTCGAGTAATGTATTCAGCTCTGAATCTCTCGGACCTCGAGAGGTTGTTTTAAGATACCATTAAACGCTTTTGTAATGATGGAAATTGATATGGCGAAGAAGAGAGCTGGCTGGAAATCTGCAGAAAGTCTTCTCGCGTGAGCTGAATATAAATGGGGAGTACCAAAGGGCGATTATACTGGATTTTGTTTGATATTAATCTCTGTTTATGTTCACATATAAACTCATTCTACACCAAAAACTTTTATTCTTTGACATAATTAGCTAAATTTATCGGGAAAGTCTGCTTTTATTGCTGGAAAGGGAACTTGCAATGAAACAAAATGAAGTCAGCGGGGCGTCCAAGGAATACATGTAAATAATTTTAACACGAGTAGAAAAATACTTCTGTTACTCGAAGTGACGCCAGTGTATGTTATCAGCAAACCTATCAATAAATGACGTTTACAAGACACCTCGGATCTGAACTCGTAGTGTGTTCGTGTGTGTGTGTGTGTGTGTGTGTGTGTGCGTGTGCGCGTGTTGGAGGAAATGGGGTGAGGGGGGCGGGATTCGTTGTTGGGCATAAGTACGGAAGAACGGGGAGAGCTGATGGCTATCTTTGAATTGGTTTTTTCCCCCGGAGTTCGAAAAACACCTCAGAGAATGATTTAAGTGGCTTTAAGGTCAGCTGGTCAACTGGAGGACCTTAATGATATTTGAGAATCTTAATCTACTGTATATCAGGTTTGCCCAGCGAATGTATGACAATCACAATTTCTCATGTCCCAAATTCACTTATTTAAAATCGGTTGATGGTTTAGATTTCCTCTCACAAAAAACTTTTAAAAGGCATAGACGAAGGACAATAAGAAGCAATTTTTTGTTTGTGAAGGAAAGTCTCCTTATAGATAGTTCAGTATAAAAATCTAGAAATAAATAGAAAAAAATACGTAGAACATCATTTCTAGTAGCAAATTTCCTCTCATTGCTAATCTCATTTTTCTCTAGATGAGTAGTACAGCCAAGTACATAAAAATAAGACGATGACTTCAGTTGTAAAAAGAACTCCCAACGGATGACTCTTTTTCTTATAACACAATAACATTCCTGGAGAGTGATTTAGTTCTAGAACAGATTTCACAAAATCTAAGGATTTCTTACCACGATTACAACATTTACCAAGTGAATGTGTAGAATCCGCAGGGAAAGTTTGCAATGACAGCAAAATGTATGAAAAATCTTCTTGTCAGTAAGAAATGCATAAGTATTTCCTACTAGAATTCCCTTGGCTCTAGAGATGGTATGCATTCTCTGAGAATTTCTGGTTTAAACAGATTAATTTCACGGTAATTTCCCAACTTTAACTGCTAAAAAAAAATTGGCTCTGAGAAAAATAGAAAAACATGGGACCTTATCCTTCCGAATACTGGATAGATTATATTCGCAAAAAGAAAAATCCCTGAATTTCAGAAAATTTTAAGATTCGGTGCTTATCGTCTTTTGTAGAATGATTTTCAGCGCAAAGTAGCAAAGCACAAACAAAAATAGACAAAAGACAAAAAATGACTTCGATCATGGAAAGAACTAACGACTGTTACGAATAGTAATCACGATCATAACAGTAAATCGAGAAGTACTTTAAACGTAACCCAATGCATAACTAGTTAGACTAGTCCAAAAACTGTTTTGTTACACATCCGCGAGGAACTTTGGAAATACTTGGTTACCATGCGAGTTTATGAATGCCACACAAAAGACCGTGGGACGGTTTCTTCAACAGCAAAGTCTACAATGGCAAGAAAAAGTCGACAACCATTGCAGTTTTGTTAAATGCACCATGAAGGTCCAGGGTTAAGTGTAGGTATCAAGGCTATGGCGTTTGTGCGTATGTAACCCGAGGAAACCATTTCGCAATGTGTACCTAGGAGCTGATTTGCATCTCTCTCTCTCACCTTTTTCTCTCTCTTTTTCTCTTTCTTTTATTTTTGACGGCTACCACAGAACGACAGCGGCGCCAGTGTTGCTGCAACCGCTGAATTCCTCCCAGAGCTATAGCTGCTCTGCCGTTGCCCCTAATCTCATTAATGCAGGTGAATGGAGTGTTTAATCAGTAGCCCCTACCAAAACGATGCCGCTTAAAATCCCCTTCACAAAAGCGGCGGGCATATTTAGCAAGCGTTTTTTTCTTCCTGATTGCATTAATGATGACATTATGCAAATTCCAGGCAGAATTTCAACGTTGATTTGCTTGTGAGTTACTGGTGGAATAGAAACTGCATATTATTTGCACAAGAGATGACTATAAAGATCGATCTGATAAGGTGGCTACAGTCTATTATAACATGGGGATTTAGTTGAAGGTCGTCGGGCAGTTTATATTCATTAATTTGTTCCACTAATTGAAATTTATGACGGTTTGTTTGATCTGGTATCAAAATCTGTAGGTGACTTGAAATGAGGTTAGTATTTCATCAAAAGTTTACCGGAAATAAGTTTGGAGATACTAGGCTCGTAACATATGTATATATATATATATTTATATATACATATATATATATATATATATATATATATATATATATATATATATATATATATGCATGTATATATATACATTATATATGTATATATGTATATATATATATATATATATATATATATATATATATATCTTTATAGATATATATATATATATATATATATATATATATATATATATATATATATATACATATATATATATATATATATATATATATATATATATATATATATATATATATATTTATCTATCTATCTATCTATCTATCTATCTATCTATATATATATATATATATATATATATATATATATATATATATATATATATATATATGTATATACATATACACACACACACATAAATACATGTGTCTGTGAGTATTGGGTAGAATAGTTCCAAAATTCTGAAGCGGGTCGAGCTCTGCAGGAATAAGTAAGTATATATCTGTCCATGAAAATTAAGCAATAACAATTTAGAAGACTATGCACGGAAGTATTCCTTCTCCTGTAAAATTCTCCATGCAGAACAAACAATATACGTTAACCTCTTGTAAATTGAGGGAAAAGAAGCGAAAAATTTGAGATACGTTTCCAAGATTTCTCTTATCAATATTTTCTTTACGCTGCGGATTACTCTTTTATTAACCTTTGTTCAGTTTTTACCAGTAGTTGGAGTTTAAAGTAAAACTTAAGGTTGCAAGAAAATTTGATAACGAAAACTAAAATCACGTGATTTTAATTTTGAGAAAGTGTACGAAGCGGTTATTGTTAGAACTTTTGTACAAAAGTTGAGCTTATTTTGATGATATATTTCGAAGACTAGTCAGTAATAAATTCTTCTATTACACGTTATGCAAAATGGCTACGATAAAACGATGCTTTATTATAAACAGATGTTACTGATAATATATGCAGAACGCTTTCTTTTTATTTTCAGCTAATTTCTAAGCTACAATAACATGAGGTACAGGCAAAGTTTTTGAGGAATTCTGGAGATCAGAAATCAATATATTAAACTTTTAGAACGTGACACAATATCTACATTCACGAGAGAAAGTCGCTTAATATCTTTTTTTGCAAAAAGTAATTTTCGAAGTCCAGCAACTAGATGATTTATTCATAAATGAATCACGACGAGAGAAGCGGAACAAGATCCTCTGTTCCCGAAATGAATATTGTTCAGAAACCTCAAGATTACTGTAGATGATTCACATTAATTACCAAAATACAGACTTTTATTTTGAAAACGTATATGGATTATCGCTATTAATTACAGAAACGGCTATACATAATAATAATAATAATAATAATAATAATAATAATAATAATAATAATAATAATAATAATAATAATAATCCGTTTAAAAAGACTTACCATATAATTGGAAGTCTTGGAACAAATATTCATAATTATTTCATATCAGTTTCTTGGTACGTCAATTTATCTCGGTAAATATTTTTTTTTATTGTTGTTTGTTAGTCGTTCTTCGGCAGAAATGCAAATAGTATATTGGTCACATACTCAGAGTCGAGAGGAATATGACCCACACACTCCGAAACCGTGAGTCCGCGAATGAATGAAGCCACGAAATCGTGAGGATATTCAATTTCCACTACATGGAACGATTATATGATTACATGAATTCAGTCAGACGCAGTGAAAAAGCAAAAAAATGATAAGCTGGTTGGGTGAGATGAAGCCTATTTACGCCAGTAAGGACGTGGAAGGGAGAAGGAGGACTGGCGTGGTTATTTTCACTCTTTTTAAATAAGAAAATAAACACAATAATAATGCCAGAAGAACATTATTTACACAAGTATCTTATCAAGGTAACACGAATTGATTTTTCAGAATGTTATTAATCCAATACTTAAGTAGAGAAAATAAAAAAATTCTAGTTTACCTATAATTTTCGTTCATGCATGACCATCAATGTGAATACATAATTATGGAGTCAAGATGGCTCACACCGAATTCTAATGCCAATATGGATAAAGGAAACGACGAAACAGATTATACTTACGCAGCTGATGTTTTATTTATTTTCATCTTTTCTTCTACCTCTCCTACCTCTTGCGTACGCGCAGGAACGCAGAAACACACGCAGGTGAGCCCATGCTTATAGTTATAGTAAGGACGCCAAGATAAGTAGCTTCTATCCTGGCCCAACAAAGAGATATTTTACTTTCCTATTAGGTGATCAGAAACAGTCATCAGTTGACGTAAGCAAAATTTAATGCAAATGGTCAAGTCTCTTTGTTAAAGAGCATACATTGTCAAAAACAATCATTGGCAGTAGTACTGATACTAAATTAAAGCCAATCTAAATAAATTAATAACTTTTTCCTGACGACCTCTAACCCAGAAAATAATGAAAATATTTTCCTGTCCATATATAAGACTACTCTTGTTGCACTAATAAAGTAATCTCGTCCTACTGGAAGGCAGTTGGGGAGGGGGTTATATGATATCTTCAACCGATATAAAAAATAAATTCTAGCAAAAAACAAATCGAGCTTAGGCGAGAAGTGTAATATAATAAATAATTTAGGAACACAAGAGTCTATCTATCTTTCAACGAAATCAATTAGGATGGCTGAGATAAATGCAAGGTTTATAAGGCTGTTCGTCCAAAAAAAAAAAAAAAAAGTGAGGGCGAAAAACTCGTCTAGCAGCTTGTCTTACTTATCCCTTATCGTATATTTCTCGAGCTTTCAGGAGGTCGAATTCATTTAGTTTCTAAACCCGACAACTGTCCCGGGTAGACAAGGCGCCTCTCTGTGAAAGATTCGGGAAAATCGTTCTTCTTTTTAGTTTTCCGTAAAAGAAAATATTGAGATTGCTTTTTGTCTGTCCGTCCGCCCTCAGGTCTTAAAGATTACTAAGGCTAGAGGCCTGCAAATTGCTATTTTGATCATCCAGTCTCAAGTCATCAAACACACCAAATTGCAGTCCTCCAGCCTTAGTAGTTTTTATTTTATTTAAGGTTAAAGTTAGCCATGATCGTGCGTCTGGCACCGCTATAGGTGCCAACAACACAGGCCACCACCGGGCCGTGGCTGAAAGTTTCACGGGCCGCGGCTGAGAGTTTCATGGGCCGTGGCTAAGAGTTTCACGGGCCGTGGCCGAGAGTTTCATACAGCATTGTACGCTGTACAGAAAACTCGATTGCGCCGAAGAAACTTCGGCACACACTTTACTTATTTTTCTTATCTTCTCTTGCAATGATGAGGCGTTTTTGCAGCATGTCCGAAGTTCCTGATTCATCATTAACGAAGGTTCCAGACTTTACTCGGATTCCATATCTCCCCTGCTTCGCCTTAGTTTCATGTCAGTAAAGCAATTCACTTCTCTTACTTCTGGAACGGATGTCTTGTCATTTGAATAAACAAATGGTGACTACATTTTTTTTTGTCCACTCTACCACTCTATCGCCCTTCATGTGAATCCCAGTTTCCATATAATTTTTTTTGTACCCCTCTCTCTCTCTCTCTCTCTCTCTCTCTCTCTCTCTCTCTCTCTCTCTCTCTCTCTCTCTCTCTCTCTCTCTCTCGCTGGGTGTTTTGTCACCGAGAAACGACAGCAGTTTCAATTACTTTTTATGTCTCTTCAGTTCTGCATATCAGTTAAATTCTGCAATGTTTTTGTTGACCAGAAATTCTGTATTCCTTATGGTGAATGGCCCTTCTCATAAAGCTGACATAATCATGAATACATTTATAGCTTTTATCTGAAAATATGTACAATATCTTCATAACCTTGTCCATGGAGTTTTACCTTGAAGCTTATAACAATATAAATTTCTTACATTGTAAGTCTTGAAACTGCATTACAGTATGAGAATTATTATCAACTTGCGAACTGAAGTTATTCTGTTATCCATGATGTTTAGGTCTTTCACCTACACGGCGATCGTAAAAAAGAATTCAACTTTCAAAAAGTGAATTTAGTTCAATATAAACTGAGGTGCGTTCTATACCTATCTTTTTATAATTCGAATGCCTACAATGGAACCATATGACAAAAGTATTATGCATAAAATACCATTTTACTCGCTTATTCGTCTATAATATATAAGAGAACACGCCAGGCAAATTACCTTTTCGCTAATGTTTCTAGCTCATATTTACCAGAGACGAAGGCTCTATAATAGAATTTCGCCAGAAGCATCCTCCCGTGCGTCCTGACATAACTCGATAATTCTCCAAACCTCAACTTCAATCAAAAGCTCATTCTGGGCCTCCTAAAACCCTGTTTACTTCTCTCAACTTGGTCGAGAATCTCAAAGTTGGTTTGATTAAAGTTTGAGCCTACTTCTGTGATTCCCCTGAAACTAAGTCTCTCCTTTCCTCATCTTCGTATGAAAGCAGAGTATAATGTGGATTATAATATCATTCTTGGGATTTTCCCTTCTGCTTTTATTTCTTTTTTAATTTATGAATTCGGTTAAAAAAGTATAAGTTGTTTCGATGATAAGATACATATTACTATAAAAATATTTTTATGAAAGTGGTGTGTCATATGGTCTGTTTTTATTGATTTCTTTTTTCATTTATGAATTCAGTTGAAAACCTTAATGGTTTTGATGGTAAGACATATATTTCTATTGAAAAAATTGTATTTATTATTATAGTTGATAAAGGTAACGGACGGGTGGACAGGCAGATAGACAAAATAACAAAGATAAACAGATAGGTATGAAGTCTGAGATTCACCAAATCTTAAATGGGAGCATGGTGCCATCAAAAGAAAGAAAGAAAGAAAGAAAAAAAGAAAGAAAAAAAAAGAAGTTTCAAACCGAGACGGAGTTAAAAGAATATCACAGTCCGAAATATCCTTGAAGTTTTCAAAGAAAAATCCGTAATCAGCAACTTTCCTACTTTGTGCTTTTACGGCTTAACTATTCAGTATATATTTTTTCGTTCTGTTTCCTTCTCTTCTTACTGCAGTTACTCCACTGCATTCCCAACAGATGAGGGTTAGTATTGATCTGACTCTACTGGAAGGAGCTCTGCTCTGTATACATTCCTTTTCATGTTTATATAAGTTCTTCATTGGACGAGTCGGTAGAGTTGTCGGCTAGCACTCGCTAGGCCCGAGTTCGAGTCTCCGGCCGGCTAATGAAGAATTAGAGGAATTTATCTCTGGTGATAGAAATTAATTTCTTGCTATAATGTGGTTCGGATTCCACAATGAGCTGTAGGTCCCATTGCTAGGTAACCAATTGGTTCTTAGCCACGCAAAATAAATCTAATCCTTCGGGCCAGCCCTAGGAGTGCTGTTAATCAGCTTAGTGGTCTGGTAAAACTAAGGTATACTTAACTTCTTCATGCTTATATAAGTTCACAAATAAATTTAAAAGGATACTGACGCTGCGTTTCTGGATTAATTCGTCAGATATACAAAGATAAACAAAGGCTCAGCAAGATTATGATCTGTGATTTTTGGCTGGTTTGATCTCAAACAGGGAAACGTTCGTAGGCATGGAAAGTTTTATTAGGCTCTCTGTTTTCCGAAGTTCATAATATCCAAAAATGATATTTTGAATTATGCATATCATACCTTGACAAAAACTTAACTTCGTTACTTTTATCCTTTTTATCACTTAAAACTTTGAAAGAGTGGCCGTTTCAATAGAATTCTGGTAGATAGCAGCAAGCCTTGAGAACTCTGTTCATTACTCATTCTCTTTATGCGATTATTTATACATGGAAAATTGGGAAAATGATATTCTTAAAATATCCCTTCATAACGCCATTGATAAATGAAAGTGTTTGTGTTGGGGATATATAATGAAAAATATACATCAGCCCTTTTTGAAACTTTGAAAGCATAAGATGGCCATATTTCCAGGACATTTCAAGGAGCATTGTTGTAAGTGTAAAGAAAACACATACAGAAAACACTACTGAAGTTTTAGCAACACGAGTGGAAAATGGTATCTCTTGCCGGAGACAACAAAATGTCTAAATTGCCTCAGTAAAAAGTGAGGTTGTATTTATCTATCGTGATGGGGTTACAAAGGTTCCAAAAATCCATATATGTCACCTCATTTTGCCTCTATACAAGTGCATGTACATTTCACATATTGCCTTTATGCTCAACTATTCAAGAAGTGTGTTAAATGTTATGGAGAAGGGCATACTTTCCAGTGATTTGGAATTTTCCTATGGCAAAGTTGATTTCACTGAACACTCATACATAAAAAAATGATTTCCATGAAACTGGCTGTTCACAAATTTAATGACCCTGTAAAGTGTTTCCAACATTTCAGGTGATCGAAGAGCTATCAGGACAAACAAGCCATCTGCAAAACTAGCATTTACTGACATAATTGAAAACACAGAAACTAGTGACAATTTATGTCTACACTTTCTTTGTTCTTTCCAGCCGAACATTTACCATGGCTTCGACTACGGTCGAATTAAGCCTTCTCTGCGCAACGACGCGAGATCCTAGAAGTTGATGGGTTTCTGGTTTTTCCCTTCTTTTCTGTGCTTGTACATGACTGATTCTTTTTTGTATATATTGTATCTAGAACCTTGATGAATTATTATTGTACTGCATGGTCGCTGAAGTAAGTTAAGGAAAATAAAGAATTTGGATCCTTTAGTATCTTCATACTCATCAGTTACGAAATCTACTTGCCCTTTCACGAACAGAACCTTCTTAATTTCGGGATTTTGCAAAAGAAGAGCATTTTGCTCATTGCTGAGGAATACCCCTGAAGATGAGTAAAGTTACACTCACTCAGATTTGTCCATTCTCTCAAGGATAAACCGCTGTGATTTGTTGATGGTATTCCTGACTGGGAATTTGCTGGATCTCCTCAAAGCAGATCCCCAAGTTTCTGTAAGTCGGACAATGGCATCTTGATGAGACATTGGTCTTTTCAACTTTTCATGCCTAGCCTTGAGTCACATGAGAGGAAATCACCACTGCGACAGCCAGACAGACATTCAAGCTTTGGCAAATCCCTTTTGTGGCTCACATAGACCAGTACTACCGTAATCGAGGAGCGAAAGCTACAGCCCATGAATTGTTAAGGAAAAATAAAAACAAATTTAATCTTTAGTTTGATCGTTTTTATGCGAAAGCTACAGCTCATGAATTGTTAAAAAAAAAAAAATATATTTAATCTTTAGTTTGATCGTTTTTAATGCAATGTTAGATTTTTAGGGCATTAAGGGCTTTTTATACTGAAAGCTTCCCCAAAAAGTTTTTATGCATAAAAGAATTGGTGAGCTGACTCTTCTTTATGGATGTGAAGTTTGCATAATTTATACAAAATATATGTGGTAAGAACGGTTGAAATATGGTTACAACAATAATATGTTAATAGCGTTAGCGGTAGTGAGCTAATGTGGCATTTCTTTAGCAACATTCACTTCAGGGTGTGACGTCCCTGCCTACACGACTTAGGGCAGAAGAGATTCTTTACCCTTGGCAAGCAACTTATCCAGGAGAAGGATACTCTGAATACAAGCCTTGTTCTCCAACCTTGGACTGTGCCATAGCCACTGTACAGTGGCCGTCCATGGTCTTGGGTTTGAGTTCCCTTGCTCGAGGGTACAATCAGGCATTTTTCCTCTTTTTTTTTTACTTTCCTGTTTCTTCGAGGTGTAGGCCAGGCAGATGAGAAAGCAAAAGTTGCTTGGTGGATTATCGGTCTTTACCTAATCCTTTCTGTCTAGGCTTTTCGTAATTTGTAAATCCATCCTGACTGTCCTTCCCCCTTTGTTGTGGCAAACAACAAACAACAGTGCCTGTTCCAAAGACTGGCATACCGCAGAATGCAGTATCCATAACCACAGGCTAATTTCTGTCCTCCCTGTGCTCTCCAAAGTTATAGAAAAACTTATTTTTAAGCCACGATATAAGTATGTGGAATCTAAAGGATTGTTTGCTGATAGTCAATATGCATATAGGAAGCAGTTAGGTACCTGCAATGCTCTTTTAGATTTGACGTGCCATTTGTAAGAGAACCTTAATAAGAGTTTTGAGTGAAGAGTATTTCAAATAGATTTTAGTGGTGCTTTCGATTTAGTAAATCACAAGGCACTTCTTTATAAACTTCAGAATCTTGGAGTGGGTGGAATGTTTTAGGTTTACTTCGAGATTTCCATACAGGCAGGCAGTAACAAGTTGCTGTTGAATAAAAGGGTCTCAGTATCCACAATGTATGACAATGTGTGGAGGATATATATATATATATATATATATATATATATATATATATATATATATATATATATATATACACACATATATACGTACATACATACATACATACATACATACATACATACATACATACATACATACATACATACATACATACATACATACATACATATACATATACATACAACCATGTAGCTTTCTCATTTTTTTAAAATCCGAAACTTCTTGTGCTAAACCACATTTTGCATATCTAAGCTGCTCGAAGGGTGAAAGTAAAATTCTCAAATCATCTAAATCACAAGATAAAACTATCACAGGTATGAAATCAGACCTTTTAATTTTTTTATTATTGGGATATTATATCGTAATTTTGATACTTTACATGGACAGGCTATTTCCAAGTACTCAATCTGTGTTCAACACAAACATATACAAATCAAACAACAAGCTTAAGTTCTAAAAATCAACTCTTTTCCATTAAGTAATAAACAATAAAGACTGAGGTTAATTATCCAACATCATCTATTTCAAACTGAACCATGGCATCATTCATCTTCATTTTTTGAAATAAAAAAAATCTTTGATTTCCATTCATTGTATTCTGTCATAATTCAGTATTATGTTGTTTGTGAACCCAAACACACAACTAGCCGCACAAACCAACATCCAGTAATCGAGGAAAATCTAACGCCATCGGTGTTAGAGAGTAAACAAGAAAGTAGAAATTATTGTTTCTTCAAACAGGTTTCAAAACTGTGTGCAAAAGATTATGAAATAATAAGTAAGAAGTGTAAAAAAGATATCACGTCTCGATATCTGATGATTACGGGCGGCAGCATCTAGATAATCATTACTTTCGAACGCACCTGCTCAGTTCAGGACCCGCGTCCCTATCTCTCTCTCTCTCTCTCTCTCTCTCTCTCTCTCTCTCTCTCTCTCTCTCTGCGTGTGTGTGTGCGTGTGTGTGTGTGTGTGTGTGTGTGTGTGTGCGTGCGTGTGGTTCCTAACACTTGATCCCACTCTTTGAAAACCTGTTTACGATGGCATTAAAAACATTCTCTGCCGACGCTTGTACCTCCTGTTCCATCCTTGCGTCCTGCAGACAGACACCCCAGCATTATCCCCCATTCCTCCAACTAACGCCTTTGCCGCCCCCCCCCCCCACAAGGATACCCCACAGAGTTCATCTCTCCAAAGTAAATATCCACCTGCTTTGTGCTTGAGGTTGCCCTCTACCGTCCCTTGGCAGGAGAGAAGAGATTTGTTAAGGGATTTGAGTTGAAGCTGAAAGACTATTACCCTGGGTACGTTCCTGATCCTGTCCTTTGTTATTCTATCTCGCAGTGATTCAAGGTTAAGCAAAAACATCAATGACTCATTCGCAGTGGTCAATTCCGAAGTGGCAGTCGCAAAACAGGTCGTACGAAAGAATCGGAGATTTTCTTTTCGTTCACTTTTTGCGTGCAGTGTTAGAATCCGTGGAGGCATCATTCATCTTTTGTAAATATCAAAGTTGCTCCAAAGATAATAAAAATGGCAATGTTCAATTATGAAAATAGTATATGACAATTAATTGTAATGTAAAATTAATAAACTTTTCATGCGTATTTTTTCTATAAAAGGGCTGATGAGACGCAAAAATCTATCCCCTTACGAGCCCATCGTTGATGGGAAATGTTAAAGTAAGTAGGAAGGAGAATGGTATTAACTAATCCTTCGGGACCCAAAAATGAGAGCAGAAGCACAGAGAGAGAGAGAGAGAGAGAGAGAGAGAGAGAGAGAGAGAGAGAGAGAGAGAGAGAGAGAGAGAGGGATAAAGAGACTGCCATTCACTCAAATAACCCAAGGATTATTAATCTAACAAAGCCACTGATGATCCTGATGGGATATAGGGCACTCAGGGTTTCGGAGAGAGACCTGACTGGAATTTTACATAAAGAAGATACAGTAAATATTATTATAAGAATAATATATAGATTAAAGAATTGGAGAAATTCTTTCTCTTTGTGACAAGATGGAATTATGGAATAAAAGGATATACCGGATTATGCATTAAGCAAAAATGATGACAAATTATAGGGGCCAACTCGTCCTCAATTTCTTTTAGGAATGCTCATAGAATTAAATGGAATTTTGGACAGATGTCATTTTGCTTTGAAGTGAGAAATTCACTTGTCTGACTATCTGAGCAGAAATGGTTGGAGAGTTGTCGTTCACCAGGAACGCAAGCTATAAATCTATCTGAAAGGAAGCAGATCTCTTACATCTGAAGAAGTTACTGTGCTCTTAACCGAACACAGGTGAGAGCCAAGTGTCCCATTCAAGCTAAGGAGAGTCCTCTATAAATGAAGCTGAGTAACAGCAGAGGTGACTCTATTACAACCAAAGTAATTTCATGACCAGAAGTCTTATAGCCTGAGCAATGATTAACTTTAGAAAACTGGTGTCACAACAATTAAGGTCATTAATGCCAGCAAGTCTAGACGAATTGTCAGCAGGAGTGAAACTTATAGGAGAAAATTGCACAGATTCCTACAAGCTCAAAGTCAAGAGCACTAAAGTGATATCCCAGTGGAGAATCAGGAAGAAGAGTGTATAAGTCAGCCTCCGGGTAACTCTCGAGGTATTGGAAGAGTTACGTGGGTGGAAAGGGAAGACAGAAGCTATGGAAATGAGACACTTGTAAGAATACCCAGAAATGGAAGATTTCTTCTTAAATAGTAACAAGGATTATAAATAAGCGATGAAAAGGCATTGAAAGCAAAGTTGCAATAATGAGAAATGGGTATTTGTCATTGACTAATTTTCTCCATGCGCTTCCAGTAAAATGAAACAATGTGTAGTGATGTACGAGTACATTAAAGTCTTCCATGTAGAGAAAAATAGACAATATTTTAGATTCGCGGGAAGATGTACAGTACTTCGAGAAGGGAAACAAAACAGGTAGGACATGGTGAGCATAACAGCATAAATGAAAATCACAAAGGGAAAATTCATAATCCATTTGTTTACCTGTAGTTTCGGTGCTATAGTAATAAGTGTAGCTCACATGAGTGAAATTCGGCTTTCATTATATTATGAAGTAATGAGAGGTCTTGATAGGGTTAGTGGACCAGTAGGTTTAAAAAGAAAACTGGGGTGGCTGGAAAAATATTGTCCTCTGTCTACCTATTTCCCTGAAAGGAATGGCTAGTTTTCCGTGTCTTACTGACTAACAAGAGGAGAAACGAAAAGGAGACGGGTAAAAACCTTTCGAGAGCATCGGTCTGGAGATGTGCCGCAACGATTTGACAAGAAACAGATTCCGGCTTCTCTTTTCTAAGCCCATAGTTCTCCGAAATATCTGGTGTGTTCTTCACGCATTAACTCCATTTGCATATTTATGTTTCTTTGATGTCAAAGAGCGTTTTAGGAATCACTGGGGAGGAAGCAAACAGGACGGACCTTGCGACTGGTGGCGTTGGTTTTAATTTCTTATCCCAGTCGATCTAACCTTTTCCAAAATCACTTCACAAGTATTTAGTGTAGAACCAACGCCACCAGTCGCAAGGTCTGTCCTGTTTGCTTCCTGCCCGGTGATTCCTAGCGCTCTTTGACATTAAAGGAATATAAATATGCAAATGGAGTTAATGCTGAACAATACACCAGACATTTCGGAGAACTATAGGCTTAGAAAAGAGAAGCCGGGATCTGTTTCTTGTCAAATCAACGATAATACCATCGTCACTCTAGAGACGCTATTTCATTTATTTCCTTTTCTGGCATCCAAGACCTTTTCCTTGCGGCACACCTCCAGATCGATGCTCTCGAAACGTTTCTATCCGTCTTCTTTTCTTTTATCCTCTTGTTAGTCAATAAGACGCGGAAAACTAGCCATTCCTTTCAGGCAAATAAACGCATAGGTAGACAGAGGACAAACGAAAACACATGTAGATTCATGATTTGTTTTAGCTTCTCAGTGTGCATCGTGAGTTGTTCTGAAGCTCATTAATTTGAAAAATCATCCGTGATTATTTTTTTATGCTTAATTCTGAAATTTTTTTTTTATAAAAGTGGCCGTATGGACTGTAACCATCAGGAAATAGTAAACCAAATTAATTTCAAGAAACTAAGGAGGTTTTTTTTTTTAGCGTGACATCAAAGAAAACTGTCATTCACGATCTACTTCACGTTATGATTTGCTTCAAGTCATTTAACGGCTTGCGTACATCAACCCAAGCACTCACGCGTATGAGTAAATAACTGTGGCTTCTTTTGTAAAGATTTTTTATGATTCACTATTTTTTTTTTGTATCGTGCCTGCATCGCGCACATATCTTATTCAAGTAATGAATATGCTGCGGGTGTTGTATATTGATTCTTGACAATTTTTTCTGTAATATACTTGTCGTTATTACCTTCTGGAGAAAGTGAGCAATATACGAGTTTCTTAAATGTATCAGACATTCCTTTTGATAGTAAAGGATTGGCGATGATCTGCAATTTTTGCGCTTTCTACTTTTTCCAATAAAGATTCTCGAATATCGTACGCGCTTTTTTGATGTAGTCCACTTAATTTGAACAGTGTTCTAATAATGGACTGGGAGAGAGAGAGAGAGAGAGAGAGAGAGAGAGAGAGAGAGAGAGAGAGAGAGAGAGAGAGAGAGAGAGAGATACTCGTATGACCCCATCAACAAATTATTCTTTTTATTTTTTATTTTACATGAAAAAATCATCTGTTGATTTCCCATATCTACAATCTTTTCAAAACTGGGGATTTTCTTTCTAATGAAGAAATTTAGTAATATTTCACAAAGCGTCGGCGCTTTAAGAATAGTGTCTTAAGTAAGAGAATACTCTTAATTTTCCTTGTAAGTTAAGAAGCTTAACCGTCTTTAAATCGAAAAAAAATAATGATCATATGAAAACGAAATCAATTTCAGTGAGAGAGCATATGTGCCCGACACTACTCGTTTCTTGATTTATATTGTAGTAAAGATGAAAGTCTGATGCTGGATAATGATAGATATGGCATCAAGGCACTGACTCAAATTTGCTGCACTTTATTAACTGGGTCACTGGTGGGTCGGGAAGCTGGGTAACACTCGCTGGTATGTTAGGCGGCAGCCTGCCGAGGAAAACCTCAGATGCAGAAGTATTTAGGTCCCAACCTCTTTTATGGCCTATGTGGGCCAGTTGGTAGCATCCTGCCTCTTACTTGAGAGACTGGGGTTTGATCCCGATGTGAGTCAGAAATTTATATATATATATATATATATATATATATATATATATATATATATATATATATATATATATGTATGTATATATATATATATATATATATATATATATATATATATATATATATATATATATATATATATGTATATATATATATATATAGATGGATTTTTATGTAAAGTTACTGATAAAAATTATTTTGAGCAAGACCTTTAAGTTTAAGTATAACAAAGAACAAGAGTATATGTTAAATCCAACCACTTTCTTCAACGAATACTGGGCAAATTTGGTTTTTTTATTTCAGTCATTATCCATAGATTATGTGGTCTAGAGGCAGCTTCAGCTGGTGATCTTTCCTGCCTTATTCATATCAAGTCATCTTCTGGAGTTTTATTTCTATCAAACTCTCCTCTTCCCTAATTTTATTATTATTATTATTATTATTATTATTATTATTATTATTATTATTATTATTATTATTATTATTATTATTATTATTTACTCAGGGATGCATTCCCATCCCTGCTCTTCCCAACTTTCATTAATGACCTCCTCCAGAGACTTATTTGTCCTACTTCATAATTTGCAAAATATTCTAATCTTCATAAAGCCTCTTACGTTCGATCTCATCCATCTTCAGAAATTCATTATTAATTTTGCTTAATGAGGCTAAACATATCTGAGTTTTTTTTATTGCATACCAACCCAGTTTCCTTGGTATCCTTCTGCATCCTGTTCTTTCAAGAAGTAGAATATTAATCCAGAATTCTGAACACGAACATTGCAAAGAAACCAATACTTTGGGCTTGAAAAAGAAAATTATTGTCGTTTCTTTTTTAAAATATAATGATAAATGAAACAGAATCTCCAGTAATTTAGCCCTCTTGGAGGTTGAAATGTTAAGAGTCAGTGAAAACGGAATAAGGATGAGAGTTCCAAAGCTTGGGCGTAAAGAGAGAGAGAGAGAGAGAGAGAGAGAGAGAGAGAGAGAGAGAGAGAGAGAGAGAGAGAGAGAGCAGAATCTTCTCAGTCTGAATATTACTGATTTCCACAAAGTAAAAGTGGGAAGAAGTGTCAGCCCAACATCTTATACAACAATGAGTAGCCAGGAAAAATTTTTGAGAAAAAATGAGGAAGCTAACATTGGGACAACATGCGTGATACAAAACAAGTGAAAGTACTTAAAAAAAAAAAACCCTCCGATGAAATCTAACATTCGCTTCCATACACAATCGTGCTTCCACGGGTTCTCGTGATTGAAAAGATTATGCATGACATACATTTGAACAACGTATAGTTGTATGTCAGAATACAGTTTGCATGCATATTTCTGCATAATACTGAGATCGGTGGAGGTAGAGCAGTTTCGTTAATAAACTGCAAACCTGTTATATAACAAGCGAAGAAGTCCATTAAATGGGAGATTTTATACATTAGACCCACAAAGACTTCCGGTTCTCTTCGGCCGTCTTTATTAGACACTTCATCCATCTGCGTGGAAAAAATATAGACACCTACAGATATATAAAAACTTCACTGCATCCGCGCGCATACCCGTACGTATATATATATATATATATATATATATATATATATATATATATATATATATATATATATATATACATATATATATATATATATATATATATATATATATATATATATATATATATATATATATATGTATATGTATATATATATAGTATATATACTCGTATAAATACATATATGTATATATAGATATATTATATATACATATATACATATATATATATATATATATATATATATATATATATATATATATGTACGTATATATGAGAAACTGTTCAATGTTTCAGCAGAAACCAGAAAGGAACGCACTGAAACAGGTATGCAAACAAAAATAAATTGCTTGTCCATACTGGGAACAAAAAAAAGAAAAGCTAAAATTCAAGGCAACATAAATATACCAAAAAAATTATAGTAAGCGCTGAAAAACGATAACAAATCTTCATGTGATATTTTAATATCCTAGTGTTCTTTATTTTCATCTCAAGAGAAGACTCAGCGAAGAAAAAAAAAAAGACTTCCAGTAGGATATGGTTAAGGGTAACAGAAGCTCTGGTTAGGTATCTACTTGAAGAGTAAATAAAGGCATTTTCGCTGATAGCTTAAGAGCAAAATGTGCGAGTCGGGAAAAAAAAATATGAGGTGAACGAGAATAGTTCCTGTAAAAGAACGCTACATCTCTAACGTTCAAGGATAAGCTAAAAGTTAATTAAATCAATGCTTGTTTTTGCATCCTATTCTAAAAGCGCCTTCCCCTAAGGTATAATGTGGTAACTAGACTAACCGCCATCAGAATACGACTTTCATTGGAAACGAACCCAATCATTTCTCACTCCTCTTTATTAAGTCACCAAACTTGATGCATAGACGCAATGCGGATGTTTATTCGTTTTTAAATCGCTGGAAAAAGGTTTGCTCAGTTAAGACCTCCATACCTGACACTGGTAATCCAAGTGCAAGTAGAACGCATTCAGATTCTTCGCCACCCGCCCTTCTAGAGTTTCAGCGAGTCGAGAGGCTGTTTGCCATTGAATCTTACTTTGCATGTGCCTCTCTCCCACAAGATAATCCCGACGTGTAATCTCAAAGGCTGTCATCTCAGTTCAAATGTGATTCTCACAATACCAAGGTTATGGGGCGCCGGCGAACTCACAGCTGGTAATATTTTCACAAGGTTATGATGGTCCCCAAAACTCGTCCTTCCATTCCATTGATGGATAAAAAAAGGCCTGTTAGCAAAAAAAAAAAAAAAAAAAAAAGCAATACCCCATTTTGACCATCATTAACATCTACAATGCTCTGTTGATAATTTAGCCTTGACAGCAAGCACGAAGGGTCTGGCGTACCCCGAGATTAACTAATTCAAACAGCGCGGCAGATTGCTGGGTTCAGAATCATCCTGACAGCTACTCTATTCAACCCTGTTCTATTTTTCCATAGACAGAAGTCGTAATTCAGTTGTTACTTGGCAGTTGCATCTCAATGATAGAGGCAAAGTCTAATATAGTCGAAGATGGTCAACTACGGAATATTCACGAGCATCAGTCAAAAACATGATGGCAGCGTTACTGGTTGTTGGCGATGATCTGCGCGACCTTTCGCTTCCAACTGGAGAGAATTGGGCCTAAGGGTAAGGACGCTGAATTCTGGGCTCATTTCAGGTCTCTTACAGAAAATGTGTTCTAGTCGACTCTGCAAAACAAATTTCGTTTAGGGTCCGGATGAGTTTGCTTTGTTTATGAATAACTCATGTGGCCAGAAGTGATCTATCTTCAACCACACTCACTCTCTCTCTCTCTCTCTCTCTCTCTCTCTCTCTCTCTCTCTCTCTCTCCCAAGATAGAAAATCGGTAAACATTATACATATGTATATATAGACATATGTGTAAATATATATACAGTATATATATGTATACACACACACACACACACACAAACACACACACACACACACAACATATATATATATATATATATATATATATATATATATATATATATATATATATATATATATATATATATATATATATATATATATATATACACACACATATGTATATATATTTGCAAATAAGAAAGTCACAAATTTCACTTAATATGCCTTGACAGTCGAATGGTTAAATCGGCTGTCTATCACTATATCCAAATCATAAGGTACACGTTTGAATCCTAGCAGGGCCAGATGCAGTCATCAATCATAACTTGCCCTGAATGTGGGTTGTTCCTAAAGGAAAGTGAATTTGATATTAAATGATACTTCTGGCTCAACGCTTTTAAGTACAAAAAAATAGTGTGTATAAGTGACAAAACTTTACGATGCACGTGAGTGTGCGCGTGCCTGTCTTCTGACTGGTATGTACTTATGAAAAGTATCGGATAAAATAATGAAAAGGATTTATTCATAGAAAAATTAGACATGAAACGACGCTCACCAGGAATCACTTCACTCAGATCTTTATGGCATCCTTTCAAAATCCAGTAAGATGGCTGACCATCAGCAAAAAATAAAAACAGAACCATAAAGGGAAATTTTAAAGAGTAGAGTAAATTTTTGGGAGGGTAACAGAAAATCAAAATTTCTACAATTTTCAGGTAACTAAGTAAGCTAAGCGTGACATTCACAAACGCTGAGAGAGAGAGAGAGAGAGAGAGAGAGAGAGAGAGAGAGAGAGAGAGAGAGAGAGAGAGAGAGAGAGAGACACTACTGTGTAATGTCTGATAAAAAATTTCATTGTTACAGTTTTTTACTGAAATAGAGATTTCAAAATAATGAAGGACATTTTTTACCAGAACTCAAAGTATAAAAATATTCTTTTGAAATCATCTGAAATTTATAATCTTTTCTTACTTCACTAACACTGTAGTCACGTAATCTTCTCTGGTCACAAAAATAACGCGTGCAGCTTTGACAGTACTGTAAATGATGATAATGATAGTAATAAAAGTTATGACAATCAATTCATTGGGAACCATAGTTGACGGGATCACTACTAATAACTGTTGATAACTTTAAATTATCCATTGTACAAGCGGTGCCAACCTATGCGTTGAGAACGGATGCAAGCTGGGGAATTTTGCGCGCATTGTTACTTTCGGGACCAGTGGCTATGACGGAGATTCCTTTTATATATTAATTTAAATTCAATCATTCTTATCGTTTCCTCCTGGTCAATCTTTCAGGGATTAGAGGAAGTCTCGAAAAACCATCAAATGAACCCCTGCTGGAATTCATCCCTCCAGTCCTGTTCTTCCTTTGTTCAGATTCAGTCATTCCCGTTTTAGGAGCATGAATTAATTCCATGACTCCTTTTCTTGAGTGAAGAAATAATATTGGCGAGTAATTTATTGGGGTTATGCTACTGACAGCAAAGTCTTTGTAAGAGGGGTTGTCGTCATAAATGATGGGCAGAGTTAAAACTCGAAATAAATCTGCAAATCTCTCTAGACAGAGCCATAAAAATTTTGTGCTTTTATTACTCGGACATAGTGTCTCAGAAAAGCTGAATAAGCAATAGTTCAAGTCACTAAAAATTGAGCAGAAACGCATTATGTCGGGTCCAAGAAAATGTTGTAAGATTTTCATGAACGAAGATATTTATTTATGCTTGGTTTGGATGGTTGGAGATGAGCTCTACTAGGCTTCCTCAAGTACGAAGGCAGATTTAAAATGGAACCAGACAATGGTACGGTCTAAATACGCTAATCTGCCTAAGAAGGCAACCTATATTTATAGGTCGAGTTATAAAATTGTATAAGGTAGTTTCTAGGGGACAATCTATAAAATGTACCATCATGATAATCTTTTACAAAAAGGAATGAACTGATGATTTTAACATGGTTCTCCAGTCCAGAAAAAGAATTTTATTTAGACTGGGAGTGCGTGTGGTATAAGAAAATCTGAGACAGATGCCCTTAAATGAAAAAAGGAAATATATATATATATATATATATATATATATATATATATATATATATATATATATATATATATATATATATATAGAGAGAGAGAGAGGGAGAGAGAGAGAGAGAGAGAGAGAGAGAGAGAGAGAGAGATAAATATTATATATATATAATATATTTATATATATATTTCTATATATATATGTATATATATATACATATATATGTATATATATATACATATATATGTATATATATATACATATATATGTATATATATATATACATATATATGTATATATATATATACATATATATGTATATATATATATATATATATATATATATATATATATATATATATATATATATATATATATATATATATATATTTCCTTTTTTCATTCAAGGGCATCTTTAATTTGGAAGTTTAAGATAGAATTTTGTTGGGTTTTCGGGTTTTCAAGAGAATCTATGCTAATAATAATAATAATAATAATAATAATAATAATAATAATAATAGTAAAACTCTACATCTGGAACCAACTCCGTACATTATCTTTTATTTTCTGCCCTTCTGAAACTGTTATCTCTGAATCATACCTGTTACGAAAAAAAAAATGCTTTTACGTTTAATCGTATATATAGTGTAGGAAGATCTCTTTACAATGAGTTTTTACTTTGTACGTGATCCACATCTATAAGATATCTTTTATTTGGGTTTAGAATTATATGATTCATTTTGACTTGTTAATGAGCAAACACAATAACAAAACTGCAGGTGAGGGATGTAAAAATAGATCTCTCACAAGAGGTATCACCTGGACAACCGTTGGTTACATTAACTTTATTATAAGCAACGTAGGAGGTAAAACCTGCTTGTCCAGCGGCTTCCTTACTGAGCGCAATTATTCGGTATTTTTGTGCGGTTCGAAATACCCGTACATTGTTTGACTAGAATGTAGGTCAAATATGATATTTTATCTGAAATACGTACTAATATTTTATTGCCTGGCAAGTGCCAGAGAGCATTGGTCTCCCGACGACGATAAGTCTTCAGAACGACGATAAGTATTACAAACGACGATAAGTCTTAAGAAAGAATAAAATGATTAAGAACGACGATAAGTCTTCAGAAAGACTATAAATCTTAAGAACCACGATATGTCTTAAGAACGACCACAAGTTTTTAGAACGAGTAAAAGTCTTAGGAACGGCGAAAGCCTTAAGAAAGGCGATAAAGGCGATAAGTGTTAAGAACGACAATAAATGTTAAGAACGACGAAAGTCTTAAGAAAGGCGATAAGTCTTAAGGACGACAATAAATGTTAAGAACGACGAAAGTCTTAAGAAAGGCAATAATCTTAAGAACGACAATAAATGTTAAGAACGGAGAAAGTCTAAAGAAAGGCGATAAGTCTTAAGAACGATGACAAGGCTTACCGGCGACGATAAGTTTTAAGAACGATGAAAGTCTTAAGGAGAACGATAAGTCTTAAGAACCACTACAAGTCTGAAGAACAACTAAATTCGTAAGAGCGATGATAAGTCTTAAGACCGAATATAAATATTAAGAACGACGAAAGTCTTAAGAAAGACGATGAGTCTTAAGAAAGACGATGAGTCTTAAGAAAGACGATGAGTCTTACGAGCGACGATAAGTCTTAAGAACGACTGCAAGTCTGAAAGACGACAAAAGTCATAGGAACGACGATAAGATAAGTCTTAAGAAAGACGATGAGTCTTAAGAACGACGATAAGTCTTAAGAACGATGATAAGTCTTAAGAAGGACTGCAAGTCTTAAGAATAACGAAAGCCCTTAGAACTACGAAAGTCTTCAGAACGACGATAAGTCTTAAGACAGACTATAAATCTTTAAAACGACGAAAGTCTTAAGAAAGACGATAAGTCTTAAAACGATGATAAGTCTTATGAACGACGAACGTCTTCAGAACAACGATAACTGTTAAGAACGACTGTAAGTTTGAAAAACGACGAAAGTCTTAAGAACGACGATAATTCTTAAGAAAGACCGTAAGTCTTAAGTACGATGAAACTCTTAGGGCGATAAGTCTTCGGACTGACAATAATTCTTACGAACGACCATAAGTCTCAGGAGCGACAATAAGTCAAAATAAGCCAAGATGCCCAAAAGAGCAAAATAAAAAAAAAAGTTGAAATGATTAAGTTAACTAAAGCACAAAAATGTTATATTTAACATAAAACAAAAATTTCCAGAAATAAAAATAGAGAGATAAAAGACAATTTTGCCCCTGGCATAACTACGATCAACTCCATTTCCAAAGATATAATTAGAGTTCATTGCTGCCATTTTTTATTGTATGTTGCAATACATGTAGGTAGAGAAAATCAGTTTCATTTAATATTCCATTACTAATTATGCGAATTATTTTACCGATAATTTTTTTCATTTACAGCTTAAGGCCCTTACGTAATCATTTACCTGCTATTATTAACAAACGAGAAGTACTGAACTCAGACAAGTAATGTATTTAACTTACCAAAAACACGATTCAGTTGCAAAATGATCTCGAAATATCGTCTTTTGTGAAGGTATGGTTACGGTGGAGGGCAGATCAAGTATAATGTCTGAAACTATTTCATTGGTTTGTTTTCACCGTCTTGAGTGCAAATTTCTCAAAGTCAGAGTAAAGTCATCTTTCAATAATGTGTGAGGGAGTGGTTGCCTGAAGCATCCAATCACTCTGACGTGGGAAAAACTGTGGGTAGTCACCATTGCAATTCAACTCTTTGCCAACTATTTTCTTTTCCGTCGATGCATGTAAAAAGGCATTGGAATTTCAAATTGAGTCTTTGATGTCACACGCTAACGACCCTGTTTCAATATTCCATTACTCAAGAAAAACGGAAATATATAAGAAATGAGAACACGACAAACATCTCTCTTACATGCGCGAAGCCTTTAGAAAATATTGAATGTGATGCAATTCACAATTTGAATCTGAATGGTACATCTGAATTTGGCAAGAGCGCGCAGCGAGGTTTCTTGTAAACTTTCAAGACTGATTTTCTTCGCAAAGTGACTTAGTTCTAACAGTATATCTGGGCAGAGAATTGAATAATAGCATGGACTGGAAGGATAACATTAGGAGCCTGGTTAAGCTTGCTGCTAAGAAGCTGTGTGCGGTTCGTTCTTTCAGGGACTATTGTTCTCATTTCTTGGGAGGCCTTCCTCATGTATACTATTTTCTCGAGAGAGATAAATCAAAGGCTTTCAGGCTAATTAATGACAGCTCCGACGATAGGCTGTTGTCTTCTGCTTGTTGTATAGGTGTTATTCGGTCATTGCCACAATAATTTTCTGACTATACCATCCTCATTTTCTCAATCTCTTTCTATAAGCCGTGAAGTTATACATATTTTGCAGAGCTGAACTCAAACGTTAAAAAAAACTGATAGCATGAAACAAATGCAGAACAATGTGTCATAAAACATACCAGAAATTACTGAATTAATGCATTATATTCCACACCAGACTATTCGTGTCATCAAATATGACGGCGAAATTTGAGTAATTTTGCAACTACAACATATTTATGATATATCAGGTTTTTCTTTAACATCAGGCTCAATATTTCCTGATGGTATGAAGGTACGTTAAAGATTAGGTAACGGTAGAATTTATAAGTTGCCGTAGCCCACGCAGTAAAGGAAAACAAATTTACTGCGCAATAGGTGGCGCAAATCCCAATGAATCTTATCTCATTAAAAAGGTGATTGATTGTAGTTTTGAATTATGCCATGGAAAGTTATGTCTTCAACTTTATCACTGACGACCGTTTTATAGCACAAATTCAAGTATCCTAACATTGAAATCAACTTTACACGAACACTCAAAGCAATACATTACTAAATAAGCTTTGATAGAAAACTAATAAAATTTTAACACGTTTCCTAACGACTTAGTACGCAATAGCTTAATTATATAATAATAAATTCTGGATCATTAAACTTAAAATTTATCATATTTTACATGGTAGCAAATATTTTTTACTGAAACAATAGACCTTGTTGTTGTATGCTAACTTCAACTCATTAGTTTGACCTTTTATATTCAAGCATGAAAATGAACTTTTCATGGACCACGACAGAAAAGCCACTCAACTCGAACAAGATGATTGACAGATGGGAGTATCACAGTTCAGATACTATTCACAAAAAAATAAAAAAAAAATTGGATGCGCATTTTTTTATACGTAGAATAATACTACCACATACTCGAGTACACAAACATGGAGTACACGTTTTGTATTTTTTTTTTATTTTTATTTTAGAGGTTATAAATTCATACCATCTCCAATTTCGGAAAATGAGAAAGATTAAACCATATTCAAAAGCCCTGCTTCGTAAAAATTGCGAGAGACCTGAAAATTCTGGTGTCGGCGGCGGTGGGAAAATGTGGAATTAGTTGTACGTTAAACAAGACTTGAAAATAAAACATATCTTTTGTAAACCCTTTCAGATTGGAAGTTCTATAAATTTGTACTTCTTTATGTTGTTACGACCATTTTATGTTGCATATCTCACTATCACGTTTCGGTTACATTAAATTTTATTTCTTCATGTCTTCTGTGAACTAGCCAACATGATCTTTTAAATTCCGTATTTTTCAGCATCACTTTTATTTGTTAAACGTATTGATTATACATATTCAGCTATAAGGAAATCAGGGCTTCTACGCCTCTCCCTGTACCTCTGTAGACTTGATTAATTTCCATATCGCTGACAAACATAATATGGTGTTTTAACGTCACTTCAGCATAAAAATAAATAACCAGAGGAACCTTGTTTATATATATATATATATATAT
>JANJGK010000021.1:4252768-4295268 GCA_039081455.1 Macrobrachium rosenbergii | reverse complement strand
CAGAATGGAGACTGATGACTCCAATCCGGCCTCCTTTCCTAGAGTTTACCAATAACTTACTCCCAGATTGATTTCCTCGTTTAAATCTATTCAAAACTAAATCGTATTATTTTCTTGATTCCTTCTTTGATACCCAGCAAAGTGGAGAAGGGCGTGGTATTAAGACAGTATGCACAAACTACGGGCATGGCAAAACGAAAATGCTTACTTTTGTTATTATTTATCCAATCTAATGGAGAAAATATTTATATAAAAATTAGATGAATGATCTGCTAGTCGTTTATAAGTATTGTCTATATTTAAAGATCCGTCCTAAATGATTTATTCAATGATTCATCTCATATTAATTCATGCCTTAGAGAAGCAGTTGTGTGTGAATTCAAGAGCAAGTCCACTAGCGTATACCGCATAACTAAACGGCAAAAAATTCATGGAATAAAGAGGATTGTACCGAAAGACTTGGCCACTGTTATTCAAATAACTGCAGCGTGCATGTTCACATAACTAAAGAAATGCAATAAGTTTGTTATAAATAAAAAAAAACTGATAGATATTTGTATCAGTGTACCTTTTGGTCTAGAGGTAAACCATAATCCTCTATTTAAATTTGCAAGTAAAAATGCTGTAAAATTCACACAAATGTCCGAAACCAAGTGAGAAATCAATATCTGCACAATGCTCTTTTATTATGCATTGGTTGCAGAGGGGTCTCTTGGAATATTTATTGCCCGACCAGGAAACCCATTTTTGCTGACAAAACATCGGCCGCTTCAGTTTTCATACGCAAACACACACACAGATATATATATATATATATATATATATATATATATATATATATATATATATATATATATATATATATAGTATATATGTACTGTATATATATGTTCATGAAGCTACAAATGTCGCTTTATATCCAATTCACGCTACTTCGGGAATATCCCCGATGGGGAGTTATCACCGAAGGGGAATTTTTTAAGTGAATTGGATATTAAGCGACCTTTGTAGCCTCATGAATGTATATAGATCACGGAGTGATAAAAATTTCATATATGCATATATACTATATGTTTATAAATGTATATACATATATATACATAAATAAACAAATAAATAAATAAATAAATATATAAATATATATATATACACACACACACACACACACACACATATATATATATATATATATATATATATATATATATATATATATATATATATATATATATATATATATATATATATATATTCGTTGAAAGCAATTGCCTTAGTCGCATCAATAAGTTTCTTGCAGGTATCTTCATTTCTATATATATTATATATATATATATATATATATATATATATATATATATATATATATATGTGTGTGTGTGTGTGTGTGTGTGTGTGTGTGTGTGCGTGTTTATACATACACACACACACATATACATACACACACACACACACACACACATATATATATATATATATATATATATATATATATATATATATATATATATATATATATAAAACACTTAGATACATCAAAATAACATGTCGCCTTTGACACGATACGTAATTTTAATGCACCTGCTTATTTTGTTGTTGCACTAAAAATGAATAAATAGATTACCAGGTACCTCGTAAAATGAAAGAAGGTAAAGTACATTTATATTCTATTAAAAGCCAGTATAATGGTTATATGCAAACCAACGAAAATAATATGCAGAATAAGAACAAATTAGCTACCAGCATTTGCAGCTGACATTTTTAGAAAAGTAGGAGAGAAGAATGGAAGATTTAACGAAGGATTTTCTCGTTATTTTCCTGAATGATGCACGAAAACAAAGGAAGAATAAACAGCAAAAAAATAAATAAATAAGTAAAAAAAAAATATAAAAAAAATAAATAAATAAAAAGAATGATGCACGAAAACAAGGGAAGAATAAACAGCAAAAAAAAATAAATAATAAATAAATAAATAAATAAACAGAAAAAAATAAATAAATAAAAAGAAAACAATTTGTTTGTTTTGGTTACGGATTTGTATCACGTATCATCTCATAATGCAACATTCAGTATTACCTGGTGTATTACTTTCAGAGACAGCTACAACCTTTATTTCCGAACCGAAGGAAGAACAAAATGTAACAAAAAGGAACATGAGAACAACTGAAACACAGGCTGTACAAAGGCTCTACCACTGCGGCGAATGTTGAAAACAAAGTTATAATCTAATTCTGAACTCAAACAAACAACTGAATTACTGGTAGCAACGGACTCGGAATGCTAAAACAAACTCGCAAAAAAAAGAAAAAGACGTGCAGTATTCACTTTAGCTAAAACATTTGTGATAGATAATAAATAAAAGGGATGAGAATTATCGTTCTTAACAAACAATAAGAAAATGGTCGTTGTATTGTTTCTTGATACCTAGGCCTAATTCTTCAGTAAAGTCTTTATGATTCTCGGGCCACTGAAATATTAATGGCGAATTGCAATGTAAGTTTAACTGTTGGACTGTTAGATAGAAAAAAAACCCCCACTTATTACAGCGAGAGAGAGACAGATAGAGAGAGAGAGAGAGAGAAAGAGACAGAGAGAGAGAGAGAGATGAAATCATAGTCCTCATCGGTCTCCCAGGTTTATGATGTCATAAAGTAAATAGAAGATTACTGGAAAAATTAAACAGGCAAGGGCAAATGAATAAACGAGGTAAAAAACAAACACATAGATCACCAAAAGAAATTATCTAAACTGACAACCAGAAGCAATAAAAATGAAGTCAATTGTACCCAGAAAAATCAAGAGAAAATCATTGAAATCTTGTTCCAAGCTCCACCCAGACACGATCTGGGCTAAGGAGGTAGAACAAATAGAGCAAAAAGTCAAACTCTGATAAACTCCAAATATCGGAAAATTATTCTGACTCATCGATTTGACTCTCAAGGTCAATAAATGGAACTTCCTCGAAGACATTTGGGGATTTCATTTATTGCCGGTGCCTCAGCCGAAATTTGGAGACCCTGAAGAGCCTCTCTCTCTCTCTCTCTCTCTCTCTCTCTCTCTCTCTCTCTCTCTCTCTCTCTCTCGCCCGTGAGATGTCTCGTGGGACTTAATTTAGTTTCAACAGAAATATGAAAATAAGGAATGAGAGTATAAAAGGATATAAAAGGGAGCCAATAACTGGCTTCCTTGTTTGGCTGAGTCGGGTAAAAGCGATCACAGGTCCTAACTGACGGAAGTAAGAAAATGCGTAGTAAACGACCTCCTGGTTTAAAAGAGATCTACGGCCTACATTGGATTGCTTTTGTACTTCTGCATGAATTAGCAAGTACTTTTAAGCAGCTCCCCTTTTTAAACAATACTGAAACTTGGAAAATGTTTACGCTGCTATGAATTATCTATTTACTGACTGAGGTATTCAAGGGAGCATTGTACATGCGCTATATGCTAAGTGCGTACAGCTAAATGTGATTAGTGTTAGTAATGGCCACCCCCTCAAAAAAAAAACAAACATGATGCCTTAACCTTCAAACCTCAATTGCAACAACGCAACGATAACGAAGTACAACCACGCAAGAACCAGTTCAGCATTATCTTGATTCAACTCAAAAGACAAACCCTCGGTAGAAGAAGAAGAAGAAGAAGAAGAAGAAGAAGAAGAAGAAGAAGAAGAAAGAATCCCCACAAACATACACACGCGAGTTATCACTTGAAAATGATCAGGTGGTGGCAGTAAATACAAGGTCTGTCCCGGGAACCCGAGGAACCAATAAATCACTCCCACTTTTAAAAGCCAATGAGGCCTGCGGTTGAAGAGGAGGAAGACTGCCACCAAGACAGCTGTCTTTCGTGGCTAAGAATGGCTAATTAGTGATTAGCGATGCACGGCACACCTTACCCGTGTCTACTACTCAGGGGAGCTCTTGTTGTTTAAAGACACTACTTAGTGACGATGAGGCATTTATGCGAAATCTACGTTCCAAGAGCCTGCCTCCCTCGTAATCTTCACAGAATCTTTAAACTTCTCTCCTTTCCTGAAACGACCTTCATGCGCGAGTTTCTTTACGACTAAATATGAAGGCCGACTGAACGATGTGTTTATGATAATGGTGCAAAAATACGCTAAACGTTAGAGTCCTTTTTAAGTCGAGTGAGATCATAGTTCCCTAGGCATTTGCGTAAATGGTACGAAGCACGGGCAGGAATACGAAAATTAATTTAAGTATGGCGTATTCACAAATATGATCTTACAAAGTCAAAATGGAGAAAATAAAAGCCAGAGTGGTTATAAAGTTAATTTTAAAATTCTGTATCTTCTGAAATTCTTAAAGGTTCACATCGGAATACAAACATCACAGAGTCTACGGTATCAAGCAGAGTAAGGTCATAACTGGATCGTGTCCAGTATGGATATTCGTATGTGCTTGCAGAGTATGTCAGAATCCATTACGTCGTAAACTGTATTATAGGTCATACTTCCTTCGTGAAGTACCTTTTGCTTCTGCGTCTGGTGTAAATGATTCTTTAGTTACGGATTTGTTGAAGTGATGAACAGGGTACAGTCTTACTTGTCGGCTCTTACCATTCATGCGGTTTTGTAATTACTTCTCTTCTTCTTTTTATCTAAGTTCAGATAACTCTCAAGTCCAAATCTTCAACTTGCACAAACTTTTACATGATAGTACCGATAATAAGAGACACAAAATAAGCCGTGACAATTGCGCTGCGGTGCGGAAATTGCTTACTCATTGTCATACGCCCCGGTAAGGGACATGTTCTAGACGGCGGTCTCGTGCCATTAACTTGTGACATAATTCTCTCTCTCTCTCTCTCTCTCTCTCTCTCTCTCTCTCTCTCTCTCTCTCTCTCTCCATGCAGTTTAAACGTTAGGAACGGGTATGTAGCTTAAATCGTCTGTTCAGTCAGTGAAGTGGAACGTTTTTAATCAGGTAAAACAATAATTAAGAAAGAGCGATTAAGTAAATAGGTGAAGGAATTTTAGGGATCGGGTCCTTTACTTACGAGCGGACAGCATCATTCAACCGTTGGTGAGAAGCGAGTAAAACCAAATACAGAAAATGGTAGATGAGAACAAAAATGTTACAATGCTTCTAGTGGCCAATACCTGAAAACAGAAACATCACCTATTATGTGTAAAATAAAATGGAGTAATAAAAATTTCTGTTCTGGGAGTCCTTTATACAGAGCCTCTATGGCTCAGTCGGTTACAGCAGCAGCTTCGGACTTCGTAGAGGTCTGTGGCGCGGGTTCAAATCCGCAGCCGACTGATCAGAGAGGCAGACACTTTGCTATCCGTGTAGACATCCCGGGATTATATATGTAATCAACGGATAGGTTTGCTTAAAAAGCAAATGGGTGTTACAGAATAAATACACACACAAAAACAAAGCCACTACAACACCTTCTAAAAACATAACAAACATCTCATACGTCTCGAACTCTCGCCCTACCCGCGCAACAGCTTCTCGCTGCTGGGAAGAAAGGGCGTTGGGTCGGGTATGATACATGAAACATACGATACCGGGGTCTAAGCGATGTCAGGCAGGGCAGCCGATCGAGACCACAGGTCTACCCCAAAGCCAAATCAAAAAGTCCTTCAAAAGAAGGCATCGTGCTTACCCCATACAAAAATGGGAAAAAAGCACGTTAAAAGAAGAAGAAGAAGGAGTCCTTTATAAGGACGGCGTAAATGCAAGTGGCTTCCTCACATGAAATGTCAGTAACTGATTCCTTGTAGAGGGGGAATCCCTTTTAATGATAAAAATGAATTTGTTCGGTGTATTAAAAATGTTTATAACCTAACCTTTTGTGCAACTATGCTCAAAAAAAGACTGCGAAAACACGTTTATTTTATAAAATAAGACAATAATACGTTTCATATTATTGAAAGCGGCCATATACATCAAAACTGTTAGAAAATATTTCGTGAAGCCAAATTTCGGAAAAACTGACGAAGCATTTCCGAAACTTTTGTTCATCCAGCGACAATGCGTTCAACAACAAAAAGTCTACATCAAACCCAGGTTTAATAGAGTACAGGGTTAGACCGTCCCAGTGTTTCTGCGCATGTTTGTGACGTCACTGGTATGCACAGTAGAAGAAAACCACGAAAACAAAGGAATTAAGGGTCACTATGATAATTGTTTGCCCACACGCATTCTCTCTCTCTCTCTCTCTCTCTCTCTCTCTCTCTCTCTCTCTCTCTCTCTCTTTCACAACTTTATGTGAGAGAGGTCCCCGTCAATCTCCAGGTACTGCTGAATTAAAGGATTGATATAATCCTCCATATGTCTTTTTATTGCTATTTGGGTTATGCAGTAGGCCTAACCATGTAAATCCAGACCAGGTGTGTCTTTGTTTCTTTTATGATTCCTTACATTCTTTGGTTAATATATGTATATACATACATACACACACAGAGACATATATATATATATATATATGTATATATATATATATATATATATATATATATAGATATATATATATATATATATATATATATATATATATATATATATATATATATATATATATATATACTGTATATATATAAGGATAAGAAAACTCTGTTTAAATTTTGGGCTATATATTAATCCTGGGACTGACCAGGTGAAGAGAACCTTAATCCGGGTTAAGAGAGTTTCCGTGTTCTTCACTCTGGTGAAGTTAAATGCTGACTGATGACTTTCCTTTACCTCAACCTCAGCCAGATGCAGCCAAACGACGTCATGCGCGAGATTGTCCTTATTTTGGTCAGAAGCGGACTAACCCTGTACTCTATTAATCCTGATCAAACCTGAGTTCGAGCGTTAAGATAAAAAAAAAAAAATTTTTTTTCATAACACGGATATTAATTGCATTGCGACCATAAAGTTTTAGATAATATTATGTAATTATTTTTACGCCTGAACGCTGAAAAAAGATAAATAAGACAAATAAATAAATACGAAAGGGTTACCAAAGCTACAACTCATCCACCGATATCAACGAGTGGGCGTGGCCTGTGTGAAGCACCCATTTGAGTGGCGGCAACATGAACTACCTGGAACATAGGTCTACAATGTGTAGAGACAATGAAATGATCTTAAA
Organism: Macrobrachium rosenbergii; assembly: GCA_039081455.1. Classification (NCBI taxonomy): domain Eukaryota; kingdom Metazoa; phylum Arthropoda; class Malacostraca; order Decapoda; family Palaemonidae; genus Macrobrachium; species Macrobrachium rosenbergii. Next base: position 4,288,161 of record JANJGK010000021.1, on the reverse strand, counting down.
AAAAAGAAATTATAGGAATATCAGCATTTTCAAGAAAATTTAAATTATTTGTTTTATATTCCTTAACCACCTCAAAAATAATATTTTACCTGCAAATATTCACAGTCACACTTTGGTAAATGCCAAGATTCAGTTCTTAGGCCTGGGAGCTTTGATTTTTACTAGCTAAAAATACATTCCACTTACCATTCACATTTCTATAGTAACAACTTCTGGCCAGAAAGCGTAAGAAGTTATCTGCACATTCTTGCACTTCAAGCTACCTTATGAATGAATCAATTACACACCAAAACCAAGCGCAAGGACTTTCAAGACAATAACATTTTCAGTCAGTAAATGAAAAAGTGTTGCATAGACCTTGGCGTTTGTACTGATAAATATTTAGATTAATTAATAGTTATCTTCTCAATATAATTCAAATCATTATCATCTTTTATTCTTCAAAGAACAGATAATCACTATAAATAAATCCTTTAGTCAAGAAAATATCTCAGAAACTTTTGATTATTTTTGTTAGGCCTATAAATCACTCCACAACATACAGGCAGTTTGAACGTAGACCAAAACTTCAAAATTCAAAGAAAATTTTTTGAATCCATATTCCTATTTTGAAATTTTTTTTATGACTGTTGAACTTATTATGTCAGCTATTATATATTGCAGAGGTAGTTACGAAAACCATTGACAGTAGTGCTAACCTTATTACACCGTGCTTTGAGCTAAGCAATGCAGAAAAAAATCCATTCATGCCACATAGATAACTAATTATATTAGTGCATAAAGGGGGTTATGTTATGTTCATATAACCATAGGGAAAATATTGTCAGCTGTGATTTCGCAAACTTGTCGACATATATGACATTGGAAATAAAAAAAAGTTTAGCACCTACTTGGCAACGTTATGTTGCATCACATTTGAGCATGTCTGTACTTTTCTGACAAGCAGCCTATATTGTTTCATGTTATGAATTAACTTTTCCAACTCGTAACTTGTCTTCATTCTACAGTTGCAATTGCTTTGCAGATAACAATCGTGTTGAGAAAGGAAAATTTAAATAAAAGAATTAAAGATTTTGGGCATAATGTTAGGGATAGTTTTTTCTTTTATTTTAGTTTGTCTGAAATACGCCAACGTGTAATTATTACAGTACGATCATCTTTAAGTATCTGGGATTCCGGGAAATGAAAAATAAAAGTCTCTTAGCGCTTAGCGTAAAAAGATGGTCACCAAATGGCTGAGGCATGAGGTTTGCAAGACTGCAGCATGTACTGCTGTTGGGTAAGGAACCGAACCAAGATTCAAGTAAAGTATAAAATCTCACGTTTACAATGGAGAACGTAAGGGTAGTTATCGCTGATATTTTATGGGATTTATCTTTCTCGTATCATTATTATCAAAATTTTTTATAAGAAATATTTATATGATTATTCAAAAGATATAAGCCTTCAATAGAACAATCCTAAGTGGAAATCTACATGCAAAGCAATCGTCCAAGGAAAAGGTTTCCTCTCAGTGAACAAAGTGGGATCCCAGAAGAAAGAAGTGTGTTAGTCAATTATTGTATTGGTTCTGATTTATGACGCGATTTCTTAAACAATACATTGGTCATATATTATGTCAGAAGAATACTGCATTGTTGTATTTATATGCCGTATGAAGCCAATGAATAGAAAACTGTGCTCTCAACTTTCATCTCGTGAAGTCAACACCCTGACTTGTGTGTCGGAGGAATACTAATCGTTCATTATATCACTTTCACTTTCCGAAACAGGATATTTTCATGTGTAATGAATTTACTTACGCTTGTGTGTTAGTGATTTGATTCATGGCATTTAGGCCTTCAAGCGAAGCGCTAGGCCACTTTCGGCCATTCAGCGCTTGAGGCTGTGAAAAGAGGGAGTCTGAGTGGTTGGACAGCAATAAAAAGAGATCTACAAGAATAAAGATAACTTACGAAGGTATAAAGGTGGAACTAGAAGAAAACACCACAGTTGCTCACAGTTAGAGGTGCTGGACAGCAAGATCGAATAAAAGGAGCGGGAATGAAAGCACAGTAAGAGGTTAAAAAGCTGATGTAGCTAAGGGTCGAAGGATGCTGCCTGTAAACACCCTCTACTGCTGACTTTTTTTACTTTTTTTTTTAGTTACGCTGCAAGGGTTAATTAAAGCCAAAGGTTTGCCCAGGAAGATTTTACCTTCGTGAAGGAATTACTTCCGGTATTACTAACTTTTTGTCTTCATAGATATACGACAACTTGTTTTGCATTAATAGCGTTAGATTTTACAATATTCAAACCATCATATCATATACTATATGTATATACCGTATACATACATACATACATACATACATACATACATACATACATAGATATATATATATATATATATATATATATATATATATATATATATATATATATATATATATATATATATAAACACATACCCACGCACACACACATACATACATATATATATATATATATATATATATATATATATATATATATATATATATATATATATATATATATATATTTATGCGCGTGTGTGTATATGTGTATATATATTATTCGCTCTCTGTAAAAGATTGCTAATTGACCAACTTCCTCATGAAACCGTCTGCTGTCTAAACGGCATTTCTACCATTTCAGTTACTCACTGCCCATCGCTCTGATAGATATTCAGTGAACAGTAAGATTCAAGTTTCAGTATCAACTTAAAAAATGAATAAATGAACGAATGAGTAAATCCTCGCAATCATTATCCCCTGAGAAGTTTTTAACCTTCACGGATGGCAACGAAGGTGTAACAAGGTTGTTCCTCGTGGCGCTATTCGGCCACTCTATCCTGGTGTTTTGTTCTGAGAGAGAGAGAGAGAGAGAGAGAGAGAGAGAGAGAGAGAGAGAGAGAGAGAGAGAGAGAGAGGTTCCAGGTGTGATGAGGATGCTGTAAGGGGATGCATTCGGAATGAGGATGAGAGGAGTAGGAAAGGTTAGATTACACGGCCGAGATAACGTGTAGGAAGTAAGGTCAACAAGGTCAACTGACGGGGACTCTCCGGTGATGACGTAGGTGCTGGGCTTCAAGCCACTATAAGATACACAGTGTTAAAGGTTGGAAGTGAATAACACAGGTGGTAGATTGGTAAACTGATTATATATATATATATATATATATATATATATATATATATATATATATATATATATATATATATATATATATATATATATATATATATATATATATATATATATATATATATATATATATATATATATATTAGTATGTGTGCGTGTGTGTAGGTAGAAAGTTAGAAATATTTTACCACTTGCCTTTTACCCTTAAGTGGGGCGGTGGCTCCAGAATTTCAGCCGTCCGGTTCTTAGCAAATCTTTTCGGGATTAATTTGCTATTACAGTACCATTTTCCACGCTAACTTCGGCCAGTCACAGATAACTAATTACCAGGTATATACTGGTTAACTGTTTAGTTCAACATGAGTACAAGTTAACTGTTTAGTTCAACATGAGTGCAAGTTAACCGCTTAGTTCAACACGAGTACAATAAATTTTTTGAGAAACGAGCATCAATTCATACACTCTACGTGGAGGGTATAAATTTTTTTTCGCTGTAGTGTATGTAGGTAAGTATAAAAAGTAAGATGATAAAGGGAAATGCAGTGCCTTGATAGCTATCTGATGATGACGATGCATTGGGACATGTCGTAAATCCTATCTTCTTTGAAAATTAATATTCATCATTATATATCATTTAAAAACTAACTGAGGCTATCTATTATAATACGGTTGTGGTTTGCAAAATATGTGGCTCCCAACACCATTGCCATACCTTTATTCCTTTATTCATTCGATAATGAACACCGCAGAGAATTAAATTTCATATGATTTCAAGCTTCTGAAGGCTATTTATTAATTTTTATTCTTGATCTCTATAAGTAAGCCGTTATAGAATCTTAATCAGATTCTTATTCAGTAGATATTTATGTCCATGTATTTTAGATATAAATAATGGCGGTGATTTTATACGAGTGAAATAGGGCGCTGCCATTCCACAATTCATTATTTTTCGTTGGTGGTTTTTCCTTACCCCGGGCAAATAATTCTTTCTCTGAATTTCTTTTCGATAGCGGACATCATTTCTATTGTAGGTCTCGATTCCTTTTAAGCAAGGTAATTGCCATTGTGAAACCATCCGTCTGAAAAGGCCCCTGCCACTTGCGGCATTGCTATCTCTTTACGCCGGCGAATAATTGAAGGATTTGCTGCAAGCAGTCAGACGAAACCGCCTTTGCTTGTCAGCCCGAGAACGAGATTCCTTTGTATTAAGAACTAGATTAAATGTTTATTGTATGCCTTTCGCTACGGTTAACAAAGGAAGAGGAGCTGTCCCTCCAGAGATGTTGAAATAAAAAAAGAATGAACACCTTGCAGTATTTTTTTTTCTTTTTCAGTTGGTGGAGCGTATTTACTCAATGTCAGCGCAAAAGAGAATAAAAGGCCAATTTCATCCTATAATCAACTACTTTTTCATGTGGGATTGTAAGAGGAGCAAATATGTTTGTTCGCAAAGCTCGTCGACTCCACCATGCCTGGATCAACAATCAGGGGACTTTCTCTCTCGCAGACTTCATTGGCAAGATCCCATTTTGGTCTATGCTGTACCAATGATTAGACTTGACATCAGAATTAGAAAAGAAACATTATTCTTTAGAAATATTATAAGAAGATATTTTCACATCATCAATATTTTCATATCAAATAAAAAGGAAGAATTGGAAAAAAGAAAAAATCAGATGTTTGGAGAATATTGATTTCTATTAATGCAACAATGTTTATAGCTGAGAAATTTGCACATAAATGCCAATTCATGTATAAGGAAGCCAGGCTGATATGCATAAAAGGACTGTTGAGGCAACTCTTCTTAAATTAAATGAAGATTTGAAAGTCGGTCTGACAAAGATGCTTGAAAGTTTCAAGTAACCAGATGCTAACATTTAACAAGAAGCTTTAACATAGTTAAAGCTTCCGACTCATTCAGCAGAGTCCCTTCCACCTCAAGAGGAGGATGGGGTGGGAGATCTGTACGTGATCTGCTAATCAATAAAGTTTTCGTTTTACTGGAGCCCAGCCTCATACCCCACCGACTACACCATTCACTGATCCGGTCCACGTTCCGATTAAGGCTGAGGGCAGCTTTATTTCTCAAATGTGGAGACTTTACTACATCCACAAGTGTTGCATCATCAGCATACTGAATAATCTTGTTTTCCAGGCCAACAACCATATATAGCTGGTATACAGTAGAAATAACAGCAAACAAAGCGCTACCCTGTGGAACTCCAGACACTATAGGTCTAGGTTGCTACAGAATCCATCAACAACAACTCACTGCTGCCTACCTGTAAGGAAATCCTGAAGTGATCCTAAAATATATCCACCCACTCCAGGATTCTGAAGTTTAAAAATAAGTGCCTAATGATTTACTAAACCGAACCTTTATCAAGGTACTCTTTCAAATGGCATGTCAAATCTAAAAGAGCAACGCAAGTACCTAACCGCAGCCAACTGCTTCCTATATGCAAATTGACTATAAGCTAACAATCCTTCGGATTCCACATACTTGTTTAGTCTCCTTGTGTGTGATTCTCACTTCCTTCTCATCAAACTCAGTTGTCTTTTTCAAGTTTACACTTCCTACCAAGTAAAACTTGCACCAGCTTCCACTTTTGTTTCACCCACGGAAGGATCAACAATGTCTAATTGCTCCTCCTCTCACAATATTTTATATCCATCAATACGCTCCTCCACCTACTCTTTACTGACGTAATCTAGCAGAATCTTTACCTTTAATAGAATATATTCATTTACGTCGAGCCACGTTACAAACACGAAGTCTGAATGTCTGTCATTTCTACATATGTATGGCAGAAGAGACAAGATAGACAGAGAGATAAATAAAACACCTATTACCCTGTTGACAATTTATGACATTATTAAGTTTAGTCCTAAAGAGACTAAATTATACGGTGAATGAGAAAAATTTATGAGCTCCATTACTGTCAATTAAAAAAATGGTTTGTTAAATTTTTGTTTAACTACAAGAGGAGACTTTGCCACTGCGATCTCTGTGAATAGCGATGTACATATATTTATGTATATATTTATCTTGTTCTAACAGAATACTCTTGTTGTGGTATCTATTACTGCGTGGCCAACTTACAATAAATTACAATCGTAACAAGAAATTATATATTACGTCACACTTACTCGCCGTACTATTGGTAATCTTATCTCTAATCCCTTTTTTTTCACATCAAAATACACATTAAGCAACAGAAGCCCTCAAAATATCACAGATATATTTCTGAATACTACGAATGCTCTATAAATACAGACGAGACTAGCTGTTTACTCAATTTATTGCAAGAAGGTGGAAGGTAGAGCAAAAGTTGAGACAGGTTATGTAAGTGGGTGCTTCTATCCTCCTTTGTTTCAATAACAAAGGAAGATTTATAGATTTATAGATTTTATGGTCAGGTTATACAATGACATTAGTTTGATATCCCAGTGGTTTAGGTGTAAATGTGGTAATCATTGTCTTTTCTTGGGGGTCACTCATTGTTGAGAAAGTTGCTTAACACAGAAACCGTTACATAAAATATCGCATAATTCGAGTAAATCCATTATTATTTCATCCAGAGGAAAGATTACATGAACAAATAACCTTGATTATCCACGTCCCTACAGTGACTCATTCATTTTTTAAGTAATAAGTAAAGGATGAATCCGCTACACACGCAATGCACCACTCACCTCTATTTTGCACGTGGTTTTCGCATCTAGGTTATCATGACAGTTAAATTCCTCTACCCCTTCCACTCTCTCTCTCTCTCTCTCTCTCTCTCTCTCTCTCTCTCTCTCTCCACACACACACATATATGTATATATATAGATATATATATATATATATATATATATATATATATATATATATATATATATATATATATATATATATATATATACATATGTGTGTGTGTATAAACTCAATTCCCCCAGGCAAACTGTAATTGATATGTGCATCTACCCAGCCTATTGTTAAAACCTGGGCCTTTGGTTTCGATACAGCGAAAGATAGTTGACTTGACCATTCATCTGTGTACGTGACAAAGCTTCACAATTAGCCAGGTGTTACAAATTTACCTTTCCTCGATCATGGTGGAAATACCATTACTTATTCCTGATTAGTAAGTCAGACTTTTCATTTGGAATTACTAAAAGAGCTCCTCTCATTGACCCTAAATTGGAAAGTTTAGCATACTAATTAAAAATAGCCCAAATGGTGTACCCATGATTCACGCAACAGTAATTTTGCTGCATTTTAAGGTGAAAAGCTTGATACAAAAGTATCATGTGCATCTAATATTTCAATCTCAGTTGTCGCGAAATATCCAGTTGATTTTATAGTATTTTTTCAGGAACTGGGAGTATCGAAAAATAATAAAAATTATGCTTTTTATAGGCGTCCGAAAAAGAGAGAAAAAAGAAAAATTTACAGCTGCTGAAGAGTAATTAATTTGATTACAAATATCTTGCTTGAGACAACAAGAAATGTTTTTGGATAAGGAACTATTAAAGAAGTCCTGGACAAAGGGAGGCCGAAGGAGACTTCTTTTTTGCAGGTGGCTATAAATGATGCAGTTCAGAATGCTTAAACAAAAAGAGCTAATTAAAAATACTATCGGAAGAATTTTCCACAATAGTCGGACTTAAATAAATCTCAAAGGTGTTGAACGAAGATAGACATTTATAGAACTCTTTTGTTTGTGTTTGGAGAGTGATAGATCTTTAGGAACAATAATTATTCTGCGTTCGGGGAGATAAAGTGTGGACTTAATTTTTCTTTCAAGGTGAATATGGCCTTGCATAGCAATTAGATCATTCGTTGCGTGAAAAGTTACCTTGATGCAAGTGCAAGAGTGAACCTGCAGCGTTTCAGTAGACAATCATGAAATGTGAAAAAAACAAAAAAAAAAACAAATATAATTATAAATTAATCTAAATAAAAAACGTAGTAAAAAATCAGAGAAACTGCCTGCGACGGCTTGATTTTCTTTTTACATAAAGCATGTAGGTAAAATATCTTGTAGAAGAGACACATGACCTCAGTGTCTACGATACTATACATTAGGAATTACTCATGCAATTAACGCTTCCTAGAAGTGTACGTTTTCCTTGTAAAAGAAGACAATCTCCATGTTTAAGCAGGCTGCACGTTCTACAGTGACCTCAGTCATTAAACCTCCCAGACTTCCTTACTTAGCTGAGCACTTGCTGCCATAAATATTCAGGCAATGAATCTCCTTGTGACATTACTGAATCAACCTATAGAATTCAGTTTCTATGAAGCTGTCACACAGTCAAAAGAATCACTTTCTGTATGCTACCTTAAGGAAACACTAAACCCACAGAGATAAAAGCTTAAGGTTTACAGATCTTGTATCCACGTTTTGATTCAGTGGCTCAAATTATGAAGATAATGTTTCATATATTTTTGACAGCATAATAGGATTCATTTTATGATGCTATGCCTACCATGAGATTACGGTATTATTCTGGAGATAGTAAGTGAAAATTAAGGCGCTTTCACAAAGTGATGCATCATCACTAGTTGGTAAAATGAAGTTTATTATATCGTGAAGAACTTGGTATTTCTGCAAAAGAATCGTAAATGTTCTCATATTGCTCATGCGTGTTTCAAAAGCTTGCTCAGTAATCTTGCACTGGTGGTTGATATAATACAAACGATAATCTGCTTCTGAAGGGATGAGGATTATCTACTCATGGTTATTTCTGATCTATAAATACTGCTAATGAAATATTAAAATAACTGAATGAAACAAATGTGCAAAGCACTGACTAAAATACCGTCTATTTTAAGCTATTGTTTTCTTATTTTAAACAATATCTTAATGTATATATACCTTCTATTATATTCGATTTACTATATGAAACTTACAAGATTTTTTCTTGTAAACGTGGTATATATTCAGAGATTACTGTGGAAAATATTTTCCAGTTGCTTCGGTTCCGTTCCTCTCCAGCTACCTAAAGATGTTTAAAAAATTGATTTTTCTCAAAGCTGAAATTAGGACATTTTCATTTCATTTTTTGATGAAGAAATGAACTCTACATATTGATAAGTAATTCTGTACGGTATCCTTTAGATACAGTATGAAACGGTTTATCAAAATATTAACTGATTTTCAACAAATAAACATACGATGTAAAAAAAAATAATAAATAATGAACAAGCTATCAATGGTAAATGTTATAAAAGAGCGTTCTCTTACTTTCCTATAGAGTAGCATTTGCTGAGATTCCGGGATTATATAAGAACCTTTAATCCTGTGACAGATAATTTCATGGAAAATCAAAGAAATGAGAGAAAAATAAAATACTGACTTCAAATCATTTCGAACGGGATCCGAGAAATTTTTAACTCGCAAAAATAAATTTTCGTGTCAAAACTTGAACGTTTTAATATATATCTAGATTTTGCGTGGTTTTCGTGTGTCCTTTCTCAGAGAATGGTAAATTTTGGAAAAAATATAACTATATGTTCTTTTTTAATAAATGATCAAATCTTAACAAAGTGGTATTTGGACATCACAGTGGCACAAAGGTAACCCAGCAAGGACTTCTGCCTTTTTTCGTTATTCAGATCTGATTATAGTTCTTAAAGGAAATTATAACTTTGTATATTGCCTAGGTATAATCTAAGAAATAACACGTGATTATAACTAAGAGCGAAGAAACACTTCCATCATCGTCTTTTTATGCTTTCAATAACAACAGTCTTGTTATGAGAACCCTTACATCGTTAGCAATTTAAATTTTCTTTTTAACTCGATTATACCTTGGTAATATACAAAGTTATAATTTCTTTTGAGAACTAAGATTAGATTTGAATGACGTAAAAAGGCGGAGGTACTTCCTGTGTTACCTTTGTACCAACTGTGATGTCCAAATGCCACTTTGTTAAGATTTGACCAGTCATTAAAAAAATATATATATATAATTATATTTTTTTTTCAAAAATTTCCTATTCTCTGAAAATTACTGTCATCGTTTTAGAGCTATTTCAGTTCTATTCATTGGGCTTATAGTGATGCCTTTGTTTACAAAGGAGAAATGGCATAAATACGTTTTGATCACCTTTTGTGATGTACATTGAAAGCTGCTTATCCTGACTACACTGTTGTAGAGAATTCGTTAAATAAAAATCATAAGCAGAGATGCTTTACTTGTCCCGTGTTGTTTGATCACCCGATGGTTACGACTGATAGACTTCATCACATTATTGTTATCTTGAATTATTTATAATCTTATCATCTTCAGTTCTTTTCTTGTCTCCAGAGTGTTAAGGTGTAAGGGATGTTAAATTTAATGCAAAGTTCTTAATCTGATGAAACACACCTCTGCAACACTGAAAATACTACTCAGAAAACAGAGTAAATCTGTATATCTAATTCAAAAACAACATTTTCTAGCGTGATCCTTCGAATTCGAAAACGAGGTGAGTTTTAACAGCCATGAGCAAAGATTCGTTAATTGCCACTTGCTGTTTGAACGACCGATTACAATATTATCATCTTGTCATTTTCAGTTCTTTTCTTGTCTTCAAAGTATTAAGGTGTAAGGAAGGTTAAATTTAATGCGAAGTTCTTAAATGTGATGATGGGAAGCAAACCTTTGTTCTTTTCTGAAACATTACAGCACTGAAATTCCCTTCACAAAACGGAATACCCTGTATCTACTTCGGAGCAGCATTTTCTATTGCAATTTTAGGAATTCGAAAACGAGGTAAGCTTTCTCTTTGAATGTTTCGTAAAAACTAAAAAAAAAAATGTTAGCATTTTGCAAATACCCGCTCCAGTACTCTTGACCCATCCCATCTCTAACGATTTTTAATTTCCTTTTCTTTCCCGTTTTCTTTTACTCTCCTCCTTGCCCTTTCCATTCGTCATTTCACTCCCACTTTCACTTGGCCTTCTCCCGGTTCACACAGGTCTCTCATCATGCATCAAAGATATTTACACGCTGAAGTTCTTTTGCATCATCCAATCACATCTACTCTAATCAAATCAACCAATAACAATATGACACATAGCGATTCCTGATTATTTGTCCGTTCTCAATGTATCCCATCACGATAACAAGACGATTATAATAAGACACGGGGAGATTCCTGATCGGGTGCTCGATATTAATGAAGAAAGTCACGATCGTTGACTTGCAGTTCATGTCTACAAAATGTGTCTTATCTTGTTAAAATTATTTTTACCTGACAATCTAGAGCCTTTACATTAAGACTGTTATATGAATGCTATTGTAAGATATAAGTAAAAATTTTGGTAGAAATTCCCATATGCAACAAAAGATTAATGTTTTTTTCAGACGTTGTTGCCAAGTGTATGACAATTTCCACAATAATAATCTCATATAGCCCATCATTATTTTAGTTTGTAAGACACTACAACGAAGAAGACAAAACGCTTTTATTTGACCATTATGAGTTAATGACGCATTTTTAAGTTAACTACTTAACTACTGAAACTACGTGATTTGCACTCAATGAAATATTCAATTAGTCTTTAAAAAAATATTGACCTTGCTATATCTTTGAGCATATAAATTAATGATGTGATCTGGATTACATTTATGAAAACCATTCAGTGATTTTCCTACCATCATATTTTATTCAATCACATAAAAGTGTCTATGTTAAAGAAGTCACTATAAACTAAGAAATACCCTGAATAGGTTTGATAAAGCAGATAGACGCCTCCTAATGATCTCACACTTGGGGGTTAGTCCCAAGCACAGCAAGATATTCATTTTTATTATCATGACAATCCAGAGTCTCGAATAAGGTCCTCAATATTAGATGGTGCATTCTACGTAGGTAGCCTGTACAATCCACATTGTTGGTGTTAGTTTTCAGCAAAGACTAAAAGACAAGAAAATGAATATATATATATATATATATATATATATATATATATATATATATATATATATATATATATATTGCCTAATGCACTTGTCAATGCTAAACATTAAAAATGCGCAAAACAAAGTTGAAACTGCATAACTTTTCACTCACCTTTTTTCTACCAAACAATATAGATAATTTGCAATCATAGCACTATTCTACGAAAAGATTAAGGTTTGGTGTTCGGCAATTACAGATTAATGGCAATTAGACGTGCAGGTGTCCTTTTTAATTGTCTTTATAAGTAATACAATTGGTATAAAAAGGAGAAAATTATGATAGAGCACATAATAAAAAACTTACAAAAGTTAAAATCAATGTGTGTAATAAAAATCCACAATTATATAGTAAATATATTACTATGTAAAATAAACCAAAGACTTTCGAACACTTGAACGGTGTTCACGAAATTGTGAATCTATTAGCAATCATATCCTAGTTAAAATCAATATTAATAATGGTAAAAATGTTATATGATTGTATCCCAACCACGGTCTCAATTCCCATTTCATTTCAATAATAACAAGGCACTAATTTCTCCTCGCCTTAACGTTTCCTGAGAATGTTAGGGGCATTAAATCATTTGCATATTAAATTACCGCCTTATTATCTCAAATGGAACATCAAGGATGCAACGAGGACAAAGGATGACGAGGTCGCTTTGGCCTCACACCTGCGTACCTGAGATGCTAAGGAGACTAAATGAGCTTAGAGATCGAAAAAGTCCATATACACGGACGTAAACAATATCAAACCGCGGGAGAGACCGAGGTGAAGCCTAATGCGACGGGGTACGTTGTTTACTCTTTAAGAGTTAGTAAAGAAATCGAAAACAACAGTCAAAGATACATACAAATAGAAAACGTCTGACGCGGCACCTGCAACAGATCGTATAACTGCTTGTCACAGATAACCTAATATAGAGCAGCGTCTTCAGCGGAGCTAGCACCTTGTCATTTAGTTCTTCCATGTCTATCTGCTTTGCAAATGAATGCTTTACTTTTGTGAGATAAGCGAAAATTAGTCGTGGTCAGACCATGTGTCTCGCGGGGTGTCTGTTACGGAAAAGTCCAGTACAAACAATAACTTGAGTCAGCAAATGTACAAAAAGCAAATTGAAAATGAATCCTTCGCTATCGCTTTTCATATTAAATAGATACCCAGAGGGACGAGGTTGTAAAAGTAGGAAACTTATATCACGCGATTTTTTTATTTATTTTATTTTTTTTATTTTTGAGGGCTTGGAGGTCGAAGGAGTTTCTTTCTTGACTAAATATGCCTTACCAAATGCACGAGAATAAGATGAAAGGAATGCCATTTGCAATTGACTAAGATTTTTAGCCAGTCCGGAGTGAATGCGAAGACTATCACCTTCTTTGACCGGACTTCACTCCACGAACAAGAGACTCCAGTGACGCGAAATGTCATCTAAATTCAGCTGAAGCATAGCTATATCTGTCGAATTCAGATACATTGACAAGAATCGTATCATCATGTTCTATTAGTTATTACTATTTAGGTTTGTATATATGTATATATATATATATCTATAATATATATATATATATATATATATATATATATATATATATATATATATATGTATGTATGTATGTATGTATACTATATGTGTGTGTATGTATAGAATGTATCGGTTATTTTTACTAGATCTACTGTATATATATCTTTAATAGCCATAATGACGTCTTAATCGCCGACAGTGACAAGTAGATTCTGTATACATATATTTACACACACATGTATATATATGTATGTATATATATATACGTATATACATTTACATAAGGGTGTGTGCGTGTATGGCTGTGTGTGTGTGACCTATAATTCTAAATTTGCCTTAGCAACACCAGTTGCAACACAAATCAATTTATAAGAAAACTAAATAACCCAAAAGTTATTTAGCTATGACTAAGGAGGCGGAGAAGAATAAACTAACCCGTTCCATGAAAAAAAAAAAACTATAGAAAAGGTTGCAACATTCTCACTTTAAACTGCGCTTGATGATGATTCACGCGAACGTCCTTGAAGGGATAAAGAGCGAACATATTTAAATGAACTGCTGACAGAACCACCTTTTGACGAGTACTCATTGAAAATCACAATTCTCTACCAATTGCGACCGAACTTTTGTTATTTTCAAAGTTAGTATTTACTCTCTTACATTAATGAATTTAAATCAGTTGATGGCTGGACCTGATATTTTAAAAAATGGAATGATAAACAAGCAACATAGAAAGGACACACTCGCTTGTACTAGTGCCTCTGATTGGCGTATTGATCTACAAGAGTAAATACTTTTATAATTAGCCTACCAGCAAAATACTAAAGAAACAGTAGTACAGGAAAACCTCTCATATATATATATATATATATATATATATATATATATATTATATATATATATATATATATATATATATATATTTATATTATTCTTTACCATGGATCTCCTGTTTCGCTTACTCTAGCACATTCTGCTACATCTCCTCCTCGATGAAACCCTAATTTAGCACATTTTTGCATCAAATGTCAATACTGAAGACTAAAACAAATAATGGTTAATGAGAGAGAGAGAGAGAGAGAGAGAGAGAGAGAGAGAGAGAGAGAGAGAGAGAGAGAGAGAGAGAGAGAGAGGATGCCAGCAAAAACGTAGTGGGGAATCTTTACCTTGGCCTTGAATGTTTTAAAAAAGAACTCTTTTGACTGAAAATTCCAATCAAACTTCGAAAGGCCATCCCATTTCAGATTACTTGCGTTTTATTTTTGCTACGTACAACCGTTTTTAGCTATTTCTTTCATGTGTTCCGAGAGATTTTCCCTGGTACTTATTTATTATGAAAGTAATACTTTGGCTCTTGTCAAAAATAATTTGATTTAATTCATTTAATTTATAACAAATTAGTTTTTATCGTTTAATGACTGGGCAATGTGATGTGATGGCCTAACTCATTAAGACGTGATTGAACAGAATTTAAATTTTATTTTGCATCATCACTTATATAATATTTGAATATGCAGATGCTTTCTGGCACTGGAAGTCTCTAAGCGACTATTGCCTGCATCCGCGGGTGTGCATCCGCGGGTGAGGATCAGGGGAGGAGAGAAATGTAATAGAATTTTTCCTCATCTAGAGAGTACCCCTCTTCCCCGAGTCCACACCACTTGACAGTCTAAAGTCAACCTCTCCAGTCATATCTTGAGTGGTAATATCACTCTTTATCAGCAGCGTCGATAGTCAGTGGGTGGAAAGCATACACTGACAAGTGGTTGGACGGGGGATATTTTAAACGGCAAATATTAAAGTATCGCCGTTTGTCTGGCTGTCTGTGTGTCTGTATGTCTGTCTGTGTCTGTCTCCTTTAAAAGCTTGAAAATGGCTTCATTTTCAATTCACCAGCAATAGCCGGAGTCGTTGCTACTCGAACCAGTCTTAAGAAATTGGCGAACCAGAGATAGATCTCATACAAGTAAGAAGTGACTAATTCCGTCAACTCCATTTGTTGACGTCTCAACCGAGCCAGCTAAGCGCTCCTTGGAAAATCCTCTTTCAAGATTTGACCAATATCCCTGGTGCTTCTATTCAACAAACATAGAGTGGGTGCGAACAACCGAGATAGGCCATTGAGAAGGAGATAGGGATGGTTGCGGAGGGGTTGGGGGCGAGGTAGCAAATGGGAGGGTTATGTCACCATAGGATGAAAGGCCAAATATTGCCATGACGTTATTAAAAGTTCCTCCGTCAGGTGTTCGCTCGGGTGGAAGGCGCCCACGTCACCTTGTTCCACTTCCACCTCTGACATTTTCTGGGATCCCTCTCAGGTCTTCGTTTTGGAAGGTTAAACTTTACTCTATTTATTCAAATAGGGCGGGGATCACATTTCTGTTTCGTTTGAAGTCTGAATTTATATTGAGTACGGTACTGCAACAACAATTAATACAAGTGCTGTGATGGAACGGAATCCCCTTGCGTCCCCGACAGCCATATTAAGCTTAAATGGTTTTCCAATAAATGGCAGAGAGAGAGAGAGAGAGAGAGAGAGAGAGAGAGAGTTAAATTTCTAGTGACCTATCTTAAAGATTCGAGGCTGAAAACAGTAAGCATAATTACTCTACACTAGTAAAATTAGGCCCCACGCAAGTCTTTCGCCATCATGAAAACAATAAAGCGGTAAAATAAAAAGTCGGAAAAACAAGATAAGTTCTACAGGACGTTACTATAGCAGAAGAGGCTCGACTATGTGTCTGAAATGTAAGCGGGACAAATGAGAGGCCATTAAGGCAACATTTAAGCGGATAATGTCACAGGGACACGTGTCCTTTGTTTATTCTCTAGATACTGGTGTGGAAAGCGTGGGCAGGGCGGGAAGGAGTCTTCAATTAACACAATTACGGGAATAATAAAGAGTGCAGTACAGAAAAACAGTGCACCAGTTACGCTTATTTCGGGTATACCAAAGCAGCTGTCCCGCTGCTCCCATGTACTGCCGCTGCAGTGCTACTGTGCACTGACTCCTGAAAGTTTGATTTTGTTCCTTAATCACTTGGGACACTGAATGAGTGGGAGGCATTTAACTGAGTGAACTCTTTTTGCTTGTGCTGCCATGTTTTTTAATAGCCATAACCTCCTACACTATTCCGAAAGAGTCTTGGACGTCTAACCACCATAATGTGATAACTTGAATATATATATATATATATATATATATATATATATATATATATATATATCGTATATATTATATATATATAAATATAAATATATATATATATATATATATATATATATATATATATTTATATATATATATATATATATATATATATATATATATATATATATATATATATATATATGTGTGTGTGTGTGTGCGTGTGTGTGTGTGTGTGTGTGTATGTATAGTTAAATACGAATTCTATTCTTTAATAGCCATCCAAAGACTAAAAACTAACGTTACAAATCTCAAAGTTGATGATGATGGTCAGGATTTTTGGTAAGATCATTGACGTAGACAAGTTAGTTATGCATCAGCCAGCCAGACTTATCAGAAAGCTTAAAGACAATCCACGATGGATTTTGATAGGAATCTTTATGAAGATCATCACGGCAATTCAATGTCTTGACTTTTGACTCCTCAGCGCGCATTGTGGAGAATGTCAGGAACTCATTTCACTATTTTCTTTATGGAGTGGGCATCAGCCAGTGCTAGACTGTTTAAAGATGGTTCGTGAAATATACCATTATCATTTTGATCCATACCTAGATCACCACTCAAAGTAAAAAAAATGGCTCAGTTCAGTGAATACCGCTCAAGACTATACTTATATGTTTCTGCAAACATTATTTCTCTGTCATCCGAAAAGGTGGAAAAGCACAAAACGACCACAACCAGAGAGTGCCGGATTCTGTCCTGTCGACTCTGGACTTAAAAAAAAAAAAGAAAAAAAAAAAAAAAAACTGTTAGGGTCGGAAGCCAAACTCACGCCTACGCCCACACCCAGATCTCCGTCAGATGTTAATCAAATAAACTGGTGGAACATGGAAGCCTCCCTCAACATATTTTAAGAAGATTTACCGACTTTCCCAAAACACAGACATGAATGATCTTCGCTACACCAAACTGGTAAATGCAGGGATGGCGAAAACTGTTCATATGATCGACAGGCAGACAAGATATTTTTAACCGGAAACGTGGAAAGCTCATCTCATCAATACCCGTTCATTGAGGCATGATGAAACAAGGATCCCACGAAAGATTAAGGTTTCATCAACAGGGTGAAAAATGATAAGCTCCCGTATTACACATCGAGACTCACTCTTCATCAAGAACGTGGAATCGAGGGACAATTTTCATCTCCGTGTGTCGGGAGAATCATAACGGCGCACCAACTCGAACGTTTTATTTACTGCTCTCATAGTAAAATGATACGAGTTAAGTATGCGCTCACGGAGTCACTCTTAGACGCACTTAAACATTCCTTAGCACACAGATACACGAGCATTATATATATATATATATATATATATATATATATATATATATATATATATATATATGTGTGTGTGTGTGTGTGTGTGTGTGTGTGTGTATGTGTGTGTGTATATACAGTATAATACATACATATATATATGTATATATATATAATATATATCTATATATAAATTATAAGTCGTACTCGTACACGTATACTTCGAAACAGTATTCTTCGTACGTAGAGATCATGTAGATTAAGAGAGAGAGAGAGAGAGAGAGAGAGAGAGAGAGAGAGAGAGAGAGAGAGAGAGAGAGAGAGAGAGAGAGAGAGAATAGCAAATCTCCTCTGGTCACAGTCAATATAATGTCAAGTGAGCATGTGATATTTTAAAGTGACTGCAATACAAGAAACGACTACAGGACAGGTAAATGGAAATTGAGTGATCCCATGACCACTGAATGCTTTGAAAACGTGTCATTCAAGAACAGCTATAACAAGGACGCTCCATTCAGACTGACAGATACCAATTGAGAGCGGCAGCATCTGTGCTGGTATGTTCTCTGTCTCTATTCGCTGCCATTTTTTCCCCTAATCTTTTAGCATGGTACTTCTGACACTTGTACGTGTGTATAATTTTGTTTTGTGTGTGGATTTCTGTATATGCTTATAAGTATACTTCTGTGTGTGGGACGTGTATGTGTATGTGCAAGTAATAATGGGAAAATGGAAGAGAACAAGAACAAGAAGCATTTTGTGAAAAAAAAAATTAAATGCCGCAAATTCAAAGGAAACAGTAATTCCCTTGTCTCGAAACCACGATGCAAAATTATATACGAGTATATAACCCAAAGTAACCCAGCGATTTGTATGCCAGAAATGCGATAGGAGGGCGCAGGATTTGCATCATTTACGTACAACAGAAAAGGCCCGTAAAATCCTGAATAAGAAGAATAAACGCGTACACAAAATAGTTGGAATTTTCCTCTTCTTTATAGAACGGCTACAAAACTTGCCAGACCATTTGTACAAAGGTACCGATACTAGCTTTATAAACCAAACCAATTAACACTGGACCACAAAAAAAAAACTACTCACTATGCTACTTCGTATGATATTGAAGGCCTCAGATTTATCTTAATTATTCGGCATGATACCATTCACAAGATATCATAAAAGGAAATGGAAGCCTCTCTGCTAATCTGCAATTCTTCGGTATGGTTGCTCTTATAGTATCCCGATGAAAGGCATGGCTTATTTTGCACCCGGGGAATATCTGTCATAATTCCCTTGGTAACATCATATCTTAAAATCATTTCATATGATTTATTATGGTTCATGATTCTCGCTCAGTTGTAGCAGGTTCAACTTGACGTTTATTTCCTAATCTAGATCTATACTTTAAGTAAAGGAAAACAGAGTATCTTTTACAAACTTTCAATTTATTTAAACAACCTCTATTATCCTCCTGCCTTTTTTCTTCGCGTCTTATTTCACAGACTCTTAGTTCCCACCGGCCGTCGTGAAACGTTTGGAAGGAAAATTTCAACTTCTCTGAAACTCGTCTCAAATCTCATTTGACATAACCAAAGATTTAAAAAAAAAAAAAAAAAATGAAATAGCCAGTCATCAGTGAACACTGATAAATAATAACAAAATGGCCGATGAAGTCCACCACCTCTTTGAATTTTGACTTAGGATAAACGGAGCTGCTTGTGGTGCAAGAGACACAACCACCGGTCATCCTTGAATCTTCCTCCTCCGCGAGACGAGCCTCATTGAAGAGCCTCCCACGCGGGCCCCTCGACGCTGATAAACCTGCTCTAAGCATCAGTGCTTACGTCAAGCAGCCTAAGGGCAATGCAGCCGTCCGCGTTCGGCAACGACTTTGTTTCTTCGGTTACTGATTTCGTAACTATGGTAACGGAAAATGTATCAGTTTATATCAATATTCAAATGTTAAAACTCTAGTGAATGAACTGTAAGACGTAATTACATTCAGCAACTCTACAGCGGCATTCCCTTGCCATTCGCATCCCATTAATCAATCAATACTTTTGGAATTGAGAGTAAATTTTAAATACTTTGTTTCAGCAGCGAATTCAGACCCTGTTCATGATACTTCTTGCCTGTCGATTAATTTCCTCATGCTGGAAACTTTGTAGAGACAGATTTGAGGAATGAAACATTCGTTACAGCTTTGTATATAGAGCAAAACTGTTATCGTCACGCCTTGACATTCTGGTTTTAACGGTCTTTTGCAAATTCGTTATACTATCATTGCCTCTCTCTCTCTACCTCCCTTTCTCTCCTCCTCTCCTTCTCTCTTTCTCCATCCCCTCCCTCTCTCCATTTTAACGGAAAGTATATTACAGGTCAGAAGTCATTCCAGTGTTCTTTTCGAAATAGCTTCAACAGATTAAATTTACTAATAGATAATATAACAATAATAATATGGTCAAATTCTTAAAAGGGCATCTGCTTTTTAAAATTGCCATAACGCCAAATCTTTTTACAATTTGGCGCTGTTCTCTTTATTTTCCATGTTCGTTCCGAGTTTTCAAAAAATTCCCATTCTTTATAAAACTTCCGCTGCAGTTGTGTCTTGTGGCGTCTGATCTACTGTAGGAGAGAAGAAGAATGCACTCATGTAGGAGGCATTACCTGCGAAGCAGTTCCTCGTTGGACGAGTCGATAGAGTTCTCGGCTAGCACTCTGCTAGGCCCGAGTTCGAGTCTCCGGCCGACAAATCAAGAATTAGATGAATTTATTTCTTGTGATAGAAATTCATTTCTCGCTATAATGTGGTTCGGATTCCACAATAAGCTGTAGGTCTCGTTGCTAGGTAACCAGTTGGTTCTTAGCTACGTAAAATAAGTCTAATCCTTCGGGCCAGCCCTAGGAGAGCTGTTGATCAGCTCAGTGGTCTGGTTAAACTAAGATATACTTAACTTATTACCTACGAAGCAGAATTCGGGGTTAATTTGCCACCCAGTTTCATAGACTTCTGAAGCATCTCTTTGCGTCTCGCAGTACCTATATCGGCCATTTATGGTATTCATTAAAAAATTCTTTATTTACACAAATTTCAGACGTAAGACTATCTTCAGGCTCTGTAAAAATAAAAAATGCACGTTTATAGAAAATTAAATATAAAATCATAAATAATAACGTTCTAAAAAAAAGTCGGGAAAAACCGAAAGATAGAATTAGAACGGTTTCCTGCTGGAGAAGTGTCTACTGTACGTCAAAAGTGAGTTTAGCATTCTCAATGCTCGTAATTATAGCTCTTTTGTATTTAAGATTCAAAGCTTGGCAAATGTTTTATATGTAGAGAGAGAGAGAGAGAGAGAGAGAGAGAAGACCGACAAACAGAAAGATAGACAGAAATACTTTGCACAAATCACTTGAGTGAGCACCAACGAAATCCTCATCAACAAATTATCTCCGCAGGAAAAGAGATTAATGACCCTACAGAGAAAAAAGCAAATATCTTTTGCGCACGCAGTGCTTATCTAACCATCAAATGAAAATATAAATAAAAAAAAAAGAATGATCGTGAGATTGTACAGACTCACCCAGCACTATGTATCGTAAAAAAGATTTTTTTTCTATTTTATCGCATTAAAGGCTGGTGTTTGAGTATGTAATCCAACTCCCCCCCCCCCCCACCGAAAAAAAACAAGCAGGGATATTTGCACACCCTGACTAAACTTTTTTTTTTTGTCAATCAGCAATAACCCATTAAATGTAA
Source organism: Macrobrachium rosenbergii (assembly GCA_039081455.1). Taxonomy (NCBI): domain Eukaryota; kingdom Metazoa; phylum Arthropoda; class Malacostraca; order Decapoda; family Palaemonidae; genus Macrobrachium; species Macrobrachium rosenbergii. Next base: position 4,266,328 of record JANJGK010000021.1, on the reverse strand, counting down.
TAAAAACTGTTTACAAGCCAGAAATTGAATTCTGTGACCGTGACATACAATTAATCATCGTCCTTCATCATGGAATCTTGCGTGTCCCGTAATTCTCTAATTTTCAAATCGATACCACTACGTTGTTATTTTGGTTGAGTCTACTTGAAGGTCACAGCATTCCGCCTTCTTTGTTTAAAAGAAGTTTTAGCGAAGAGTTGAAACTAACTTAGCAATCTGCATTATTCCGCTGCATGTCCTTTTGTTAACGATACACAAAATAGGAAGTCCGAGAACACAAGCTTCCCAACATTTTACTTTGGAGATGCAATTGTGCAATTGTGCAATTGTGGTGTTCTTACAATGTTCTTACAAAATGTGAGTACATGTTTTTTTTATTTCAGAAATAATGTGAGTCCACTAAAACAATCATTTGTGCTCGGTTTGGCAATGCTCGTTATAAAGCAGCACTTTACGACTCTTGTGATCACTTCATCCACGCAGAGTTCGTGTACGTACTGACATTCCGAGGGAGTGTCGGCAGTTGGTTAGCTCAGAATGTTGTTTTATTAGTTGGGAACTTCATCATCTCTTCTGAGGAATGACCTTTGGTGAAGTGCGAGTGTGAAGGCTTGTCCCTCGGAGGAATGTAGGATTCTGCTTTCATGATGGATGCGTCTGTTGTCTTTTAACATGTCAGGATGAATGACTTAGGTTGGCGAAACTTCGGTGTTTTAGTTTCGTCGTGAATTTTTGTCCAGTGTTTCACGTTGTCTTCGAGGTCGATTTATATATTAATTCTAGTGAGAAAATTCTTCTAGATTATTCCTAACTAACTAACTGACGTTACTTCAGCTGGGTCTTCTGTATATACTATTATGAATTAGTTTTTATACTCGAAGTTCCCCATTACCACTCCTATCTGGATAAACTACGTAACTTGTAATTAATTACCTAGAGAGAGAGAGAGAGAGAGAGAGAGAGAGAGAGAGAGAGAGAGAGAGAGAGAGAGAAAGAGAGAGAGAGAGAGAGAGCAGAGAGACGAGAGAGAGAGAGAGAGAGAGAGAGACAGAGAGAGAGAGAGAGACGTGTCTAGATCTAGCCTAACAACTAGGCGTATTGCTTTCTCAAATATGAGGTTTTCTCTTATTTCTGACAATCTTTGTACTCGGCGGTGATGCAGGAAATGACATTGGAACTTGACAGGGACATGGAGATTCTACCCCTATCTAAATCAATGAGAATATGAAAAATTTGCACAGACAGACGTTTACAGCAGGATAAAAAGTAACTTATTTATATTTTAATTTAATCAGAAACATTTTCAACATTTCAAGTTTCTAATACATGCACATCTGACACGCATCCATTGTTGTATGAAAAAATATATGTATCATTGAAACATTAAAATTATACTTGCTATACTTGTCATGAATAGGAAAAAGGAAAACCTATTTATTTAGCCTACCGAGAGCTTTGGAGATTTAAGGATACCTAATATTCGTGTTTGTATGTTTTCAAGTTAATAAAGTAAACTCAAAACAGTATATTCATGCCAAGAAACACTGCGGAAGACACGGACGACTTGAGGTAACCAGTCGGGAAGGGTTATGAAACCAGACTTACCGAAATTAACTAACCAATAGTCAACACGTGTATTTCTAAAACGATATTTTTTGTATCTGTCTACCAGAGAGAGAGAGAGAGAGAGAGAGAGAGAGAGAGAGAGAGAGAGAGAGAGAGAGAGAGAGAGCAAATGAATAAATGAAGCCTAGTGTACATCCACTAGTGCAACCCCTATGGTCCGATACGTGAATTTACCGACCAAATCCAGTTAAATGTCAAGAAAAGTTGACGTAGGTAATACCAAATAAGGTTACCGAATCTACAAGGTTCCTATGCATTTACTACATACCTTAAGGTTGTAAAAATTCTTTATGATAAAACGTTTGTACAAATGATGGTTTACGGATAATAAACTGCTCGTTTAGGTTTACCGTCGCCCAGTCTGGAACAAGATTTTCTCACCATTCAAAGAGAAAGAAGCTTTGGTTCTAGCTTTGGGACGAAATCTATAGTATCTGACATTGTCCCATTCCACCTTCATTATCATTAATGACATTTTTGTCGGTACAAGCAAACTGAAATAAAGCAATATTCCCAATCTGCTTTTGGTTTCAAACTAATCATATCTCCTTATCTAGGTAACTGGCGACTGATGAACTCCTCACTGAAATAACGCAAAAAGAATCAAGAAATTGCATTTATTCAAAATAAGAGGGAAAATTGTTTTGTCTCACTATGTAAACGAAATTTTAAAATGCCTAAATCTGTATCCAGGACGTACTTACAATCACGGAATTCCATCTCTGCATTTCTGAGATAACTCCTAATGAAAATTACCCTGATTCTTCCTCAAGATCTGTATCTACAATAGATCTTTAGCCATTCCAGACTCTAAACAATCTTACATGCCCATCGTCTATCACTTTACAAATCTCGCTGAAAAAATTAACCGACAAATGGACTTCTGTCTTCATCCATCTAAGAATGAAATAAGTTTTCTCATGACTAAACGAAGTCTAAGTTTCGAGACATCTCCTAATGAAAAAATATCTTTGCTCTATATACAAATATTCAAAAATTTCGTTAGCTTCATCTTCCATCAATCGACAAAATTTTATTGAAATTTCAATAAAAAAAACTGGTTCTACATCTGTACCAACATTAGAATTCAGATCTATATCAAACTGCGATCTACAATACAGACCCAAAGAAATACTGAAATCTCTGCCTAACTTTTTAATAAACCCTCAAATTGAAAATTCCTGGGACCACATCTGCAGCCATCTGGACACAACCCTCAGTAAGACTGAAATCACGTGATTATTTATTACTTTGGATATTTCAACACAAATTTGTCTAACTCCATCTCCTTGTCGACTAGCCTGACAGAGAACATCTTATTCTCAAAGGTCGAACCAATGTACCCTAGATCCGCTTCGAGACTTCGGTGGCTTATATTTAATATGTTCTATCGAATTCTTTGTGTTTCGTAGCATAAGAAATTTCTTGATTAGAACCCATTATTTTTCATACAAATAAAATTTCTCAGGAATTTTTTGACCGCAAGTATCATAATTCATTTATTTTTGTCCCTTTCTTGAGGTTCAACATTTACTACCAAACCGTCATAATCTGACAATGTATAACAGTTTAAGCAACTGAAAACACCCTGTGTCCGATTTGGAAACTGAACAAAGCAACCAACATCAGTGAAATCATACAAAGTCAAGGTGAAGATGAGATAGTTGGACATAAATAGAGGTGATAATAATGCATCTACCAGTTGGGAGTTTTTTTTTTTTTTTTTTTGGGGGGGGGGTACAATCGTCAACGACGTGAAACGGCTGATTTTTAGTTCATCTCTCTCTCTCTCTCTCTCTCTCTCTCTCTCTCTCTCTCTCTCTCTCTCTCTCTCTCTCTCACACACACACAAAAGTTTTTACCGCCTTTTTCCAAATTGAAATACGTTGAGTAATCTGTAGATAATTTAATTTTTGGGATTAAAATGGTAAGTGGCAATTTTAACAAAAATTGTTTTATAAAAATTTCTTATAGTTTCCCATGACATTGGTGATGGCGTAACGAAAGGGTCCCACTCATCACACATCTCTTTATAAACTTAAGTGAATTGTCTTTGAAGCACTGGAGATTGTTATATTTAGCGGAGTCTGTGAAGTTGAATCGTTACGAAATCAAATAAAATATATCTTAAAACTTGCTGAGGCAATATGAAGACTACGTCGCCCAGTTTTGACATTTGAAAAGGAAAATACTAGATTATTCACAAGTCATGGCCGCATTTCCTTTGAATACGAAAATCTTCGGGTTACCTTATGAAGTCATGCGTTATTCGCTCACATTCCTTTATCCTGTGGAATTAGCTAGGAAACCCTCAGAGGACATAGCACCTATTATTATTATTATTATTATTATTATTATTTCAGTAGATGAAACCTATTCACATGGAACAAGCACACACAGGGGCCATTAACTTGAAATTCAAGCCTCAAATGAATGCTGGTTTCAACCTCCCACCGCAGACCCCACACTTCAGCAGTAACTGATCATGATACACAGCCGGCGATTTTTCATCGCTCTGGGGAAGACACGAACCCGAGACATCAGAGTGGCATGCCACGACACTAACCACTATACCAGCGGACCAGTTTTTTTTATTGATATTATAATTGTTATTATTAACTTTATTATGAATCTTACCCAAAACAGATATTCATTTGGAACGAGCCCAGAAGCTCATTGACTTGCTTGGTAAGATTCAAGAGGACAGCAAGTGCATATTGTAAAGGATAGAAAAATAGAGAAGAAAAAGATATATATATATATATATATATATATATATATATATATATATATATATATATATATATATACATTTATATGTGTGTATACATACTGTATATAAATACATATAAAGGTTCAATTCCGTAGGAAGCCGGAAAGCTATATGGCACCTTCTGTTAAATGCTTTTGTTTTCCTGTTGACCTAGTCATTATTGGCCTGTGGCCAGTCACAGCCAGGGTGGAGTAGATTGCACAATTAATAACTCTACCCAAGAAATAATTACTGAGAACTGCAACGCAGAATTCTTCCTTCTGAATGAAAAAAAAGTATGAGTTGATAAACCATTCTGGTTATCAGTTTTTCCGGATAGGTCCATTGTCAACCTTTGTGGTCCTAAGCAGTGAATTTTGCACCTGAGAATTAGTCGACAGTGCACGTCGCAGCCTTGGTTGTGTCAACCTCTCAGATAGAAAAAGGAATGCAAGACCTCATATAATCCTGGGCTGTATGACAATCTGACATCTCGGTAGGATGTTGATGTTGGCGCTCTACAAAAACATTTGAGCCAAGGCTTGCCAGGGTCGGTATTTGTAGTATGGGTTTTCGTCGTCATTGTGTATGTAGTATATAAAATTTATCGTTAATGCAATCGCCAGATAAAATCCTTGTGTCAACGAATAAGGAATACCTAGCTGCAATAAATCAATAGTGTACACGTTTGATTTTAGTGTAGGTTTCTGATACATATATGTACCAGTTTATTGTAATCGACTATTGCATTTTTTTTTATATAAGTTATACGTTTTTACATAGTTCGACAGTCAAGCCATCGTAGAGTAAGAAGTAAAGACCACACTGGTATGTGTGACCGTAGAAGAGCAAACAAATATGATACGCCAGTGAGCACCGAAGATATGAATGAACTTTAGAAGTTAGTCAGGTAAGAAATAATTGAGTTGAAGTGAATGAATCGAAGGTTTTATGGTGGGAGGCACCACCATGTGTCAACAATGAATTCAGATTGAAGCGTATTGTACCCGAACAGCTGATCACGAAAGAATAGAATAAAAATGAATGAAACAGAAAAATGCAAAGAAATTTCAAACATTTACAAATGCCCGTGTGTACATGCAGAACTTACTAAAATAAAAAAAAAATAAAAAAAAAACATGAACTAGTAATTGGTGAATAGCTCAAGTTTTAGAAGAAAAGTCTGAATTCATATTGAGAGAGAAAGGTGCCCACAAACGAAGTTAAATTACCTCAGAGTTTCATCGAAAATAAAAGGTAATTAAGAAATGAAAGGCGACTAAGACTGATCAAATTTGTCGTAAGTGGTTAGCACTTATGACAGACTTTCAAAAACGGAGATTTTAAGAAATTTGAGAACTTGTCGATACATCTCTGTATTGTAAATTTTAACGAATGATAAAGTAAGTAAAATTTCAAGTTCCCGGTAACAACGATTCTCCAGAAAATGACAGTTGTCGTCAGAAACGTGATATGTTTCCATCAGAATTCTGGCCGAAGTTGAAGAGAGATCTCAGACGTCAAAAGAGCGGATTGACAAATTAGCAGTCTCGCTGTTGGATCACGTCTAGAATTTGTTCTAAACCTTTTCAGATCTCTCTTGAAACCTTTAGTGTGACCTTTTCTTGATGCCGGTTTGTCGTCAGCCAAATTGAGAAATACTTTATTACTCTTTGAACATTTATTTATTTATTTATTTATTTATTTTTTATTTATTTTTTTTTTGCAGAGAGAGAGCTTAATTTGGTTAGTCGTGGGCATTGCAGTTGTCTTTACTATGAACGTATACTTGCTTGGAATTTTAGGTAATATCTAGCTAAATATACATACGAATTACTTGCATCATGTGATTCCTAGAACAAGAATATTGCAGTTTAAATCATATCCTTTCTTTTCTGTTAAAAGTGCCACACCAACTTCGACTGCATTCTCACTCACTATGTCTGGAATACTCTGACGAAACTGAAGAGGAAACTCGCTGTTACTCTATAATCAGACATGCCAGATTTGGTTCAATTAGCCTCACCGGCCATATGACTAGTAATGAAAAAAAATATCTCTCACAGGATGTATTTTCCATGCAAAGCTGAGTCAATTTCACGTTTGCATGAAATCGAGGAGAGCGTAAACTAGGAACTTACTTTGTGCAGAGAATGTCACTTTAGTATTACATATTCGATTTATGCAGGATAAGTATCGTGAATGACGCCTGTCGTATAAAGGCTATCTAAAACTCTTTTTTTTTTCTAATTAATAATAGATCGTTCAATATATTTTTGATGTCTTAGATTCTCAAGATAAATGAGAAAATACTTCATATACCTTACGTTAATGATGGCATCAACTGCGCCATTCTCATCTGGCTGTTTTATCGAGGAAAAAGTTCTACCGTGTAATTATTCAGAGGGTTTGTTTTTGAATATGCAGAGATACATAATTAAGAAAAACGTTCATTATGTAGGCAGACTCTTTCTAAGTGGGACGTTGTCTGCAATAATGAAGTTGTAATTCGGTATGTTTTATTGGCAAATGAGAGCGCAAAGCTTAAACAAAAGAGAAACGTTTCTCTTCGTGAAATGAGTCCTTAAAAAGAAAAGAGGTAAAAAGACTGAGAGACTGTGTCATCTCGACTGGGACACCGTCATCTCAAAATATTGCTAGGTATGTGAGTGAAGGAAAAGGGGAGATGAAAAGAAAGAAAGAAAAGAAAACTGATTAGGAAGTGAGAGAGAGAGAGAGAGAGAGAGAGAGAGAGAGAGAGAGAGAGAGAGAGAGAGAGAGAGAGAGAGAGCGCTTAAAAATACCCACTCAAGGTAATGTAACACATGAATGCAAAATGAGACACAACAGCATTGTTCGTCTAATGTTTTACTTAATTCACACAGTTTGATAAAGTCAAAGTGGGGAAAACAGGCTGGGATATACAATAGCTACATTTTCCAATTCGTGATAATTATTATCCACCTTATGTATTTATTGCAGGCAGTAAATTTACTGCATCGGCTAAAACATGAAAGATATTTATTGATAATGTCCACGGAGATATATTAAAATGTGGCTGTCTTGATAATGAATCGCGTTGGATGTGTTTGTATCTGTTTATGATCAGTAGTGGGCCCTTTCGGTAACGCTGTGACGCAGAGAATACGTAATCATTGAAAACCCTCCTATGTAAAAGGAACTTACACGTAACGTACAAGTTTTTAAGGGAAAGTAGTCAGAAAAAAAAATGAAAATCAACAAGCGTCGGGGAAACTTGAAGAGGGGGGGGGGGAAGTGCTATCCACTTCTAAATAAAGTAAGGAGGAAAGACTGCTTATTTTGTAAAATTCACTCCATTATCCCCTGGGAAATTTCACATGGCAATGAATCTAGGTTTCCTAGGGGAGCGAAAGACAATTATCTCTAATGAAACCGAGTCCCTGGTAAATACTGGGATATTGTCTTATGTAAAACGTGGATGCGTATGTAGTTTTGGCCGTGCAGATGTTTCATGTATATATAAAAATAAACACACACACGTATATATATATATATATATATATATATATATATATATATATATATATATATATATATGGATATATATATATATATATATATATATATATATATATATATATATATATATATATATATATATATAAATGGAATTAAAATGGGTCATGTTAAAATGGAATTGCTTAGGTATCACAGAATTTTTCAAAGGTAATTCTTATGATTTATGAAACATGGAAAGGTTCTTAAGGGATCCAGGTAGCAGATAAGATAAAAAAAAATTATTTCCTGGCACAACTTAATAAAATGAGTCCCAATGTGCAAGTCTAAATTAAGCGTTTTAGACTATTTTACTGGTTGTTGATGAAGTTCTCACGAAAAAAAGTGAGAGAAGTTAAAGGTTGGGTAACATCAAAAAACAATTTATTTTGTCTGCAGCCGAGTATGCAAACGCATTTTATCACGACGGAAACAACTTATACAGCACATTAAGCTCAGAATGCAATTAAAAGATTGCGTTCAAATTCGGCTACAGCACTTTTCCTTTTAAACCTGTCTATCCATCTCTTTATCTATCTGTCTATCTATCTATCTCTCCCTCTATTTATCTATCTATCTATCTATCTATCTATCTATCTATCTATCTATCTATCTATCTATCTATCTATCTATCTATCTATCTATATATATATATGTGTGTGTGTGTGTGTGTGTAAATATGTATAATGGGTATATATATATATATATATATATATATATATATATATATATATATATATATATATATATATATAGTTATATATATGCAAATGTTTATGTATATAAACACACGCATATATATATATATATATATATATATATATATATATATATATATATATATATATATATATATATATATATATATATATATATATATATATATATATATATTTTATATATATGCATGTATATATATACATGTGTATGTATGTGTAAATGCACATGTGCGCTCACGTGTGGCTGTGCGTTCAGAACAAACACGTACCTATACCTTAAAGTGTACTCTGCAATGAAAAAGAGAATAAACAATAGTATGCCCTTAATTGCCTAACATAGAGAGCAAGAAACATTTCTAGAAGTAAGAACAAAATCAAATTTCAAGAATACCGATAACCTTGACCTTTCGGGAATTTAATTCAGAATCATGTAAATTTAACTATCCGAGCGAATCAGCGATATGGCGAAAAAAACCATGAATAAATATTAATTCTACACAGCAGGTAATATTTTCTTTTTATATTTGGTGAACGATTATGAAATAAATGCGGAACTAATTTAGTTCAAAACTAAAGGACTAAAAGTCCTCTCAAGGCTTGAAGTGGATCATATTAAGATGAGAAAATGCAAAGGAAAAACCAGAGTAATGTGAAGAGGAAAAGAGAAATCTTACAGAGTATTCACCACACATGGGCGTGGGTCTCTTTCCTTGATTGATCACTAAAGAGACTTTGAGAGAGAGAGAGAGAGAGAGAGAGAGAGAGAGAGAGAGAGAGAGAGAGAGAGAGAACTTTACAGGATTAAGGAACCGAAATCGCCACAGAAGTTACAAAGGGTGAACTTTTCTAAAACTAATTGCGAAACGAGCAACCGCTATTAAATTCTTCCTACTCATTGTTTCAATTCATATCGCCGAGCAGCTCTGCTACCGATCTGCCCACGTGAGACTTCGGCCAGCGGTTATTCGCGGAAGTCCTTGCTTATGTTGCTAGCGGGTGCTGAGTCAATAGCGTTAAAACCACTGGCTTATTTGTGTTTACCGACTTGCTTTGTGTCCCGTATGGAGACAAAATTTTGTAGTATAGTGGTCAAAATTGATATCACTGTACAATGAACTCACTTTTACCTAAAATAGTATTTTACCTAAAATAGTATTTTAGGCTAAAGCGTCGTAATTTTCAAAAAGAAAACATGCAGAGGACGCCAACACTATTTTCATGGATCAGCCAGCGTAAAAATTAACACTCAAGTACATTATTTTAATTTTTACCACCTTTTCGACGTCTCTCAGGAAATATAAATTTGAACTAATTTTCACATGTGAAAAGGCCAAAACTCACAGAAACGTATAAATGGGTATGCATGCTGTTTTCCCCAGAAATAGGGAGTAATAAAAAGGAATATAATCCCCGTCCATTGTTATATGGTATCAATGTGGTGCTAAAATACTGGAAAAGCATTTTTATTACTCATATTGTCACTATATGAAATACACCATCAGGTTCCGACTTTACAATGGCTTAACACGATTTACAGTCCAAAGCATTTGTATAAATATTAGTTCGTCTCTCTCTCTCTCTCTCTCTCTCTCTCCTCTCTCTCTCTCTCTCTCTCTCTCTCTCTCTCTCTCTCTCTCTCCGTTCATAAACATACAGACGTCTTTCTCTTCTTAAGCTATTTAAGCTTTCCTACAGAATAAGTTTACGAGTTTACCCACAAAAAGCATTTTGGTGGAGAGGATTTTTTTTAATTCTCTTGGGAAAAGTTCTGGCTTTTCTGTATCGTTCTTTCTGTCTCTCATACAATAAAAAAAAAACTCATGTGGTTCTGTTTCTTATATACGCAGTTTCGATACTTATATTTAGTGGAAAGGATCTCATTATCGGACTTACCAAATAAACGTATAGAGCTATAAATTTCCTAAAACAGTATAACTGGAATTAGTTCTTTATCAAGAAGAAGAAGAAAAAGAAGAAGAAGAAGAAGAAGAACAGAGAGAGAGAGAGAGAGAGAGAGAGAGAGAGAGAGAGATGAGAGAGAGAGAGAGAGAGAGAGAGAAACTATAAAGAATAGTACTGCACTTTCATTCTCTACGACTGCGTCATAATAAAAATGGTCAGATCATTGTAGATATCTTTCTGGAGCAGGCCAGATTAATGAAGTTATAACCGCTGAGTTCGGCTGGTACTTAGATAGTTAAAACCATGCAATATTAAACGATGCCAGCATAAACTTCTGTTCCACTTTGCGTGCGTGGGGTCTGGGGAAGAGTATGGCCATAAGTGTAGCAGAATTATTCATCCAATACACAACGTGCATATGTTCCTGGAGGTTGAGAAGATGGTAAAAAAAAAAATCTGCTTTCTTCAATATTAATGAATCTGATTTAGAATTACAGCAAAGCTCTTTTAGATTTCATGCAGGGAAGTGCTTGCTAAATTTGTCTCAACAGTTTGCTTTAGCAAACGCTGGCACAGAAGATTGCAGCGTCTAATGCCCCCAAAATTACTTTAACATCCATGGAGTTCAGTATTATTTATTACTTTTACCCAGTTTTTTTAATCTTTATGAAGATATCTTCAGGGTAAAATGTGTTCACATAGATTTTTTCACACATTTTACATATCTCTTCATTCATATTTGTAAATTTTGGTAAGCTGATACTTCAAAAAGCTGAAATAATTAATAGCTGACTGAAGACCATTGTGTGAATAAATGCAAGTGTTTAAGGATAGAATACTTACGAGATAGCACCAAAATTCACCAAAATGAATGCAGCTGAAAGCAATAACCTCAAAATGTTCTGAAAGACATGATATTGTTTATCTTGATCTTATAAATATATATATATACATGCACACACACACACACACACACACACATACATATATATATATATATATATATATATATATATATATATATATATATATATATATATATATATATATCGGAGATATTTATTTAGGAAAGTTACAAGCTTTCTAGGGCTAACAGTCCTCGTCGTCTTGTAGTCCTAGAAAGCTTGTAACTCTTCCTGAATAAATATCTCCGCAAGATACCATCCAGTTTAAATGAGGTCCTGTTAGCAATTGCATTGATGCACAGAACAATACATGGGTTTTTATTTTGTATTCCGTATGTTGCATAATAATAATAATAATAATAATAATAATAATAATAATAATAATAATAATGGGCTTGATGGTAATAATAAATAGAAAATAGCACCGAATTAAATGACACAAAATTATCCTCAGTCGCATAGCCAACTAAGCAACCTGCCAATAAGAATCTGAAATAAATGAAAGGATTAATGTAGCGAAAGCTGAGAAAAAGTCTTATTCTGCAGGTCCCTGCCCCAGCGGAACGCAATGTGCATTTTACCATTTCTCTTCCTGATTTTCAAAGGCAAAGGGCATATCCCTTTGAAGTGAGTGGGTGCACTTAGGTCTCGAAAGTGCCCGTGGTCTCAGTGCAGGGATTTAGAAGCGTTCGAGAAATATGGCGAGGGTGGTCCAGATGATTTGAAATATGAAGGGTTTTATAGATGATCCTTCCTTATATATATATATATATATATATATATATATATATATATATATATATATATATATATATATATATATACATATATATACACACACACACACACATATATATATATATATATATATATATATATGTATATAAACTTTATAATTTACACAATTGTTCTTTGCATTAATACAATTACTAACAGGACCTCATTTAAACTGGATGGTAACTAGACGGGGATTTTATTCAGGAAGAGTTGCAAGCTTGCTAGGACTAAAAGACGATGATGACTGTTAGTCCTAGAAAGCTTGTGACTCTTCCTAGATAAATATCTCCGATATATATATATATATATATATATATATATATATATATATATATATATATATATATACATATATTTATATATATGCATATATATGTATATATATAAAACATTTATATACACATATATATATATATATATATATTCATACAGTACCTATATATAAATATATCTGTATGTATATATGTATATTATATACATTTACACACGCATACACACATACACATATATACATATATATATATATATATATATATATATATATATATATATATATATATATATATATATATATATATATGTGTGTGTGTGTGTGTGTGTGTGCGTGAATGTGTGTATAGTGTATATATATATACACACACACACACACATATATATATATATATATACGAGTATATATATATATATATATATATATATATATATATATATATATAAATGCTTGAGTGTGTGTAAAGAGATTGGCAGTCAAACATCTTATCAGTTACGGATGCATTTAAAGGTCTTGCAGACGTTTCGTGATAAAACCTTTAAATACTTCTGTAAGATATTTGATTGCCAATCTCTTTACACACACACAAGCATTTATATATTTATACACACACACACACTCACACACACATACACACACATATATATATTATATATATCTGTGTGATTGTTTGAGTGTTTGTGAGTGCGCGAGCGGACCGGCCCCGTACTCCAGGTTCCCTAGAGATTTATAAACATAAAGTATCTCTATTCCATCATCCGAAAAGAGACCACCCTGAAAACCATACCTTGGTCCAATTCATCATGTCAAGTCAACCGGCTAACCAAAGCTTAAAACGACGATGCACATTTAAGAATAATGTCAGCGGCCCCTGACCACCAAGAAAATTAATGAGTAACGCATCTCCACGCGCGCAACAGGAGCTTCGCGTTAATTAATGTTTTTATCTAATGTCAGCTATTGTAAGCCCTTGCATTACCTGAGCTCCATTATAGCAGGAACTATAAGTGGTCTTCTTTTCATTGAAATTCCTCCATTTTAAATGCCGCTAACTGGGTTACTGATTTTGTG